>JARYGA010049900.1:0-27451 GCA_030545235.1 Helianthus tuberosus
TAGGAAGAGAATTTTATAAAGATTTGGATGAAGTTCAGGAAATTATAGAGTTTCCTGTTTGGTTTATAAATAAATATTATTTGAAATATATTTCAGTGATTGAGAAAAATTATAAACTGATCACAGGAGAAATATTAAAATCTGTTTTCCCTCCTCAAAATGATTTTGAAATGACAGCAAAAGATTATGTAATTCACTTTGCTGCTTTTAAAAGAGCTTTACATAATGAGTCTATGACTACGACTATAGCTCATGTTAATCAGATTATACAACAAAATAATTATACAAGTTTGTGTCTTAAAAATTTATTTGAAAATCTTCAAGAAATGAATAATAAAATTGAAAAGGTTTTAGTTAACCAAGAAAAAGAGATAGGAGAGTCAAGTAATATAAAACCTCCTGAGTCTGAGTCAGTGATATTAGCTAAAGCTACTATTCAGCCTCCTCCTGACATAGAGAATTATAGAATAAAACCTAAAGAGGAACTTAAGTCTATGGATGACTTAATTGAAATTATAAAAGAAAAATTTTCTAATGTCCAAATTAATGTTTTGAGTGATATGGAAAACATGAATGATAAAACTTTTGAAGCTTATGTTACTGATTCCATAAATAAATTTGGAAAGAGTAAAAAACATAAGAGTTATGATAATTATAATAATAAATATTCTGATAGACCTAGACAAAGATTATATTATTATCCTAGGCCTACTCCTCAAGATGTTCTTCATGAGGAACAGGAATTAGAAATAAATAATTCTTATAATGGGAAAGCCATTTATGAATGGAATTTAGATGGTTATACTGATAGGCAAGTTTATACTATGACACATAGAATGTTGATGTATGCCACCATAGCTAAAAACAATCAAAATACTGATGAAGTAGTCTGTAAAATGATAACTGCAGGCTTTACAGGTCAGTTAAAAGGATGGTGGGATAATTATATAGGTGATAAGCAAGAAAAAATTTATAAACACTCTAGACAAGAAGGTGATAAACAAGTTTTTGATGTTGTTTACACTTTAATTATAACTATTATAGAACATTTTACTGGTAGATGGTCTGATAATTCTGAAACCATAAGAACCTTGTTAAATGGTCTTAAATGTCATACTTTAACCTCGTTTAGATGGTATAAGGATGTTTTTTTAAGCAGAGTTTATGAGCTCCCAGAGAATAACAGTTCTCATTGGAAGTCTAGGTTTATTGATGGTCTTCCGTCCTTATTTGCTGAAAGAGTGAGGAAAATTCTTAGGGGTAATAGTATTCAAATCCCTTATGATAATTACACTTATGGTAGATTAATATTAAAAATTGAAATTATAAAAACCAATTTAATATAGAAATATGTAATGATCATCCGAATGCTTTTTGGAATAGAAAACAACATATTGTCTCTCTTCCTTATGAAGATAATTTTAAAGAAAGTAATATTCCAACTAAGGCAAGACCTTGTCAGATGAACTCTGAATATTTGGAGTTATGTAAAAAAGAAATTGAGTCCCTCCAACAAAAAGGATTAATATGTCCTTCAAAATCTCCTTGGTCATGTACTGCTTTTTATGTTAATAAACATTCTGAAATTGAAAGAGGTGTTCCAAGATTGGTAATAAATTATAAACCTCTGAATAAAGTATTAAAATGGATAAGATATCCGATTCCTAATAAAAAAGATTTATTAGATAGATTATATGATGCTTTAATATTTTCAAAATTTGATTTAAAATCTGGATATTGGCAGATTCAAATTGATAAAAAAGATAGATATAAACCTGCTTTTAATGTTCCCTTTGGGCAATATGAATGGAATGTTATGCCTTTTGGCCTGAAGAATGCTCCTTCAGATTTTCAAAAAATCATGAATGATATATTCATTCCTTTATCAAATTTTATAATTGTTTATATAGATGATATATTAGTATTTTCAAAAGATATTGAAACCCACTTTAAACACCTTGATATATTCAAAACCATTATTATAAAAAATGGATTGGTTATTTCTAGTCCTAAGATGATGCTTTTTCAAACAAGTATCAGATTTTTAGGTCATATAATAGAAAAAGGAAAAATAGTTCCTATTAATAGAAGTATAGAATTTGCTTCTAAATTTCCTGATAAAATTACTGATAAAACTCAACTTCAAAGGTTTTTAGGGAGTTTAAATTATATAGCTCCTTATTATCATGATTTAGCTAAAGATTCTTCTATTTTATATGATAGATTAAATAAGAATCCAAAGCCTTGGGATGAAAATCATACTCAGGCTGTCATAAAAATAAAAAAGAAAGTTTTAGGTCTTCCTTGCATGACTATTGCTAATCCAAATTGGGAAAAAATTATAGAAACAGATGCCTCAGAAATAGGTTATGGGGGAATATTAAAACAAATTTCTTCTCAAGCAAAACAAGAATATCTTGTTAGGTTTCATTCAGGAAAATGGCTTGAAAGCCAGAAGAAATATGCTACTATTGCAAAAGAAATTTTAGCAATATTAAAATGTGTTCTAAAGTTTCAAGATGATTTATATAACCAAAAGTTTATAATAAAAACTGATTGCCAAGCAGCTATATTTATGTTTCAAAAAGATTTCAAACATGATGTTTCAAAACAAATGTTTGCTAGATGGCAATCTCAATTAGCTCCTTTTGATTTTGAAATACAATATAAAAAGGAGAAGAAAATAGTCTTCCAGATTTTTTGACTAGAGAGTATTTGAAGATAATATCTTCTGTTTAATTTGCAGGTGTTTTAATGACAAAGGCAAAAGGACCCCTGAAAACAGTTTTTAATAATATCCAGATAGAAAAAGATGATTATAATATTTTGAAAAGAATAACAATTATAAGAATTTATAACTTAATGAATGATTATAATAATCCTGATAGTCTTAAAGAGCTTTCAAAAGAGTATATTATTCAAAATGATATCAAGAATAAAATAAGGGTTCTTGAGGAAAATGAGAAAATAATCTCATCAGCCTTATTTTTTTCTTTCAGGTATGATTCCTCATAATAGAGGAAAACAACCTTTTCCCAATTATAGGGGAAGAGGTAGGGGAAGAGGAAGAGGCCAAGATTTAGTCTTGGTTCAACAAGGAAGTAGGAGGCTCATAGCCTCTGATATTGTTTCTGGCAGTTCCAATAATAATATGGGAATTCAAATAAGTCCCAATGATCCATCATATGAAAAGATCATGGCTATTATAAAAACCCAGGAAGAGGAACAAGCCTCAAAGGCTCCCTCTTATGCTCATATAGCACAGGAAGATGATGAAGAGTGTTGGGTTATATCCGATAGACAAAAGAAAATAATTCTTCTAAGTCAAGAAGACAAAAAGTTTTTTGATGATCCTTGGTTTCTAATGCAAAAATATTTAGAACCAGCATCATATGATGCTACTTCTTATAAACCAAGGCAATATTATGAGAGCATTATACAAGTATCTGAGTTTGCTGAACTAAGACATTTTTATCTAGCGGATAAAATCAAAAGTTCATTCAATTTTAGTAAAATTTTTATAAAAACTCTTTTATCTCCTCAAAAATGGGGATTAAGTACTTTAAATGAAAAGGAATTTATAAATTCCAATAAACAAACTTATAAATACAATTACTGGGATTATATTCAAAGTTTTGAAAAATGTTTGTTTTATGAAAATCCCAGCAAAAAACACTCATGGTTCATAAAAGTGAGTGACAAGATTTATAAAGATGGAATTTCAAGTTGGTTCCAAAAATGGTTCGTTTTATATGGTCCATCGGTTCAAATTCTTCCTGAACCATTCAAAGGTCTCTACCAAGAATGGTAGCAGTTTCTCCAGACCTTATAGAAGCTGAGTATAATAAGACTTGGTTTGAGGGAATAGCCTCAATGTACTTTTTTATAGAGTTTTCCATTCCATGGATTTGGAGATGGAAACCCACAACAGGTCATACCCTGCGGGATAATATTCCCTGTTTAAAAAGAACTTCTTATACAAAGTTCTGGTAAAAAATGATAAGAGTTAATAACTCTACAAAAGAATTGGAAGGTCAAGACACCATAAATTTGATCACCAATAAAACTGAGTATTATAAAACTCAAATTGATAAAAGACAACAGAGACAGCTTCCAAGCCCCTTTGAACAGATGTCGAGAAGGATTCAAGATAAGCAAGCAGTCTCCATAGCCTCAAAGGCTGAAATTCTGGAATTATACAAAGAAGAAATGAAGAAGGAGTTAAAAAAGTTTTTTGAATCAACTACTGAAAGCTCCTCCAAAGCAATGTCAATCTCATCCACTAGCCAAGAAAATGAGAACTGTTTCTCATGTTTAGCAGGAGAATCTCAACCGATAGAAGATATTCCAGAAATAAAACTGGATGATGATCTAGAAGCATATCTTCAGACAGTGGTAAAAGAATTTACCCCAAAGAAAGAATCCAAAGATGAGGTGACAAAAGATTGATATTTGAGCCGACACAAGGACCCCACTCATAATGGACATCTTTGAAAGCTGAAAAAAGCAAGCCATGATACACGGCATTTTGGGCAATCATAGAGCCCCTTTTGCTTTTGGGAAATTATAGAGTCCACTTTACTTTTGCTTTTTCTTTTCCTTTGTTTGATCTTCTTTTTAGTTTAGTTTGTTTCCGTTCTCCTTATGTTATATATAGGGCTAGTTAGTAATGAAGGAGGCACGCAATCTTTTGCCCCTCTCTTCTCTCTCTAATATTTCTGCACTTGTAAAATATTTGAAATTTGAATAAAATCTTTCAACTTTGAAGATCTCTCTGGTGTTCCTCAGTAAGCATTTAACTTTATATGATGCTTTAACTTTATATGTTAAAACACATGGTTATAATTATGCTGAAGGATCTGAAGTTATATGTATTTGTTATAGAATATATTATAGATTACTTACCACTATGAATGCTAGATGTAAAAGGGTTGATAAATCTAGTGATGAAACTATTTTAATAGAAACAAATTATGGAAAATCTAATATTTCCATAAGAAGACCTGTTAAATGGGAAGAAATTACTTTTCCAGAAAATTGGGTTATTAATAGGGCTGTTAAAATTCAACAACAAATAAATCATAAACTAAGGAGATTAATAGAAACTCCTGAAGGAAATGTAGAAATAGAATTTGAAGAAGAAAGGAAAGATAAAAAACTTATAAAATCAATTTCATCTAGGTCTTATATATCACCTCTTGATTATAAGGTTTATTTGCCAGAATCTTCTAGAGCCTCTACTTCTCAGATAAGAAATAGTAGAGTTGAAAATCTAAATGTTGATAATAACAATTTAGTTTCAGGTATATACCAACCTGTTAGTGAGGATGATACGGTCTCACACATGAGTTTTAGTTTATAATGATAAAAGAAAAATTTGATTTTAGTCCTGGATCTGTCATAAGACAAAAAATTTGTGAAAAATATAGGAATCCTAAATGGCAACCATTTAAAGATTGGTTTTTAGAGTCATACTCTAGAGAAAAAAGATTTGAAATAGGAAGAGAATTTTATAAAGATTTGGATGAAGTTCAGGAAATTATAGAGTTTCCTGTTTGGTTTATAAATAAATGTTCTTTGAAATATATTTCAGTGATTGAGAAAAATTATAAACTGATCACAGGAGAAATATTAAAATTTGTTTTCCCTCCTCAAAATGATTTTGAAATGACAGCAAAAGATTATGTAATTCACTTTGATGCTTTTAAAAGAGCTTTACATAATGAGTCTATGACTACGACTATAGCTCATGTTAATCAGATTATACAACAAAATAATTATACAAATTTGTGTCTTAAAAATTTATTTGAAAATCTTCAAGAAATGAATAATAAAATTGAAAAGGTTTTAGTTAACCAAGAAAAAGAGATAGGAGAGTCAAGTAATATAAAACCTCCTGAGCCTGAGTCAGTGATATTAGCTAAAGCTACTATTCAGCCTCCTCCTGACATAGAGAATTATAGAATAAAACCTGAAGAGGAACTTAAGTCTATGGATGACTTAATTGAAATTATAAAAGAAAAATTTTCTAATGTCCAAATTAATGTTTTGAGTGATATGGAAAACATGGATGATAAAACTTTTGAAACTTATGTTATTGATTCCATAAATAAATTTGGAAAGAGTAAAAAACATAAGAGTTATTATAATTATAATAATAAATATTCTTATAGACCTAGACAAAGATTATATTATTATCCTAGGCCTACTCCTCAAGTTGTTCTTCATGAGGAACAGGAATTAGAAATAAATAATTCTTATAATGGGAAAGCCATTTATGAATGGAATTTAGATGGTTATACTGATAGGCAAGTAGTCTGTAAAATGATAACTACAGGCTTTACAGGTCAGTTAAAAGGATGGTGGGATAATTATATAGGTGATAAGCAAGAACAAATTTATAAACACTCTAGACAAGAAGGTGATAAACAAGTTTTTGATGCTGTTTACACTTTAATTATAACTATTATAGAACATTTTACTGGTAGATGGTCTGATAATTCTGAAACCATAAGAACCTTGTTAAATGGTCTTAAATGTCATACTTTAACCTCGTTTAGATGGTATAAGGATGTTTTTTTAAGCAGAGTTTATGAGCTCCCAGAGAATAACAGTTCTCATTGGAAGTCTAAGTTTATTGATGGTCTTCCGTCCTTATTTGCTGAAAGAGTGAGGAAAATTCTTAGGGGTAATAATATTCAAATCCCTTATGATAATTACACTTATGGTAGATTAATAGGAGTCTGTGTTCAGGAATGTTTAGCCTTATGCAATGAACTAAAATTAAACCAACAAATTAAAAAACAAAGTCTAACTGAAAAAAGACAGTTAGGAGAATTTTGTGAACAATTTGGTATGGATTGTAACAAAGATAAGAATTTTGATAATGAAAAATGTTATAAAAAATATAGAAAAGCTAAAAAGGAAAAATATTTCCAGAAAAGAAGAGAAAAAAGAGAAAGAAGAAAAACCAAAAGAAAAGAAAAATGAGTTCCTACTTGTTATATATGCAAGAAGAAATGTCATAAGGCTAATGAATGTAGCCAAAGAAAAATTGTAAAAAAGAAAATTAATAGTCTTGATATAGAAGAAGATGTCAAAAATGAATTATATAAAATTTTTGATTCTGAAGAATCCTCTGATTATAGTACAGAGGAGAGTTCTTGTTCTGATAATTGTCAAGAAAATTGCTGTAATAAAATTGTTTCTGATAATGAGATGATTTATAAAGTTATGTCTCAATTTCAGGATAATGATCTTAGTAATAATGAGATCAATGTTATAGATAGTAATATTTTGGGAAATGTTTTAAATAAAATCAAAAGTCCAGAAGAAAAATTAAAAATTCTTCAAATGATATACCAAAATGAAGAACTTCAAAATAAAGAAGTTCAAAGAGATATAGAGGAGCCTGAAGGTCCATATTCCATGAAATATGTTCATAATATATTAAATAATAGGAAAAATAATTCTTCTACTTCAGAAGATTTAAAAATAGAAATTAGCAATTTAAAACAAGATATTTTTTATTTAAAAAATAAAAATTTAGTTTTGAAAAAAGAATTATAAATCTTGAAAGGAAAATTATAGAAGAGACAGAGACATTTTATAGACCTTCTAATTTTGAAATAGGAGAAACATCTTATAAACCTTCATCTCCTATTAATAGTCCTATTAATAATACTAATTATGATCAGGAGTATCCTCCTTTAATTCCTCCTTTAGTTCTCCAGAAAAACAAGGGAGAAGAATATATTAATAAAATAGAAAAATTTATTTCTCAAAAATGGTTAGTTAAAGTTACCTTATTAATACAAAACACTTTTAAAAAGAATTTTGTTGCTCTGATTGATTCAGGAGCAGATTTAAATTGTTTAAGAGAAGGATTGATTCCTACAAAATATTTTGAAAAAACAACTCATATTCTTAAAGCAGCCAATAGGGAAGATATGGGAGTTAAATATAAAATTCCTAATGCAAAAGTTTGTAATAATGGAGAATGTATTCCTTTATCATTTGTTCTTGTTAAAAATATAACAAATGAAGTCATATTAGGAACTCCGTTCCTTTCAAAAATTTTTCCTTTAAAAGAAGTTAATAAAAAAGGATTTAAAACTTTTTATAATAATAAGGAATTATATTTTGAGTTTATAACTCAACCTTTTGAAAAATATTTAAATGAGTTTCTTATACAAGCAAAGACTAATCAGATAAATTTTCTTAAAGAAGAAATTAACATTCATACGATTGAGGATAAATTAAAAAATCCCAAGTTAATATTAAAAATTGAAATTATAAAAAACCAATTTAATATAGAAATATGTAATGATCATCCGAATGCTTTTTGGAATAGAAAACAACATATTGTCTCTCTTCCTTATGAATATAATTTTATAGAAAGTAATATTCCAACTAAGTCAAGACCTTGCCAGATGAACTCGGAATATTTGGAGTTATGTAAAAAAGAAATTGAGTCCCTCCAACAAAAAGGATTAATATGTCCTTCAAAATCTCCTTGGTCATGTACTGCTTTTTATGTTGATAAACATTCTGAAATTGAAAGAGGTGTTCCAAGATTGGTAATAAATTATAAACATCAGAATAAAGTATTAAAATGGATAAGATATCCGATTCCTAATAAAAAGGATTTATTAGATAGATTATATGATGCTTTTTTTTTTTTGATCTTCAAAGTTGAAAGATTTTATTCAAATTTCTAATATTTCATATATATATATATATATATATATAGGGGATGGTTCAAATGAAAACCACTTTTATTGTGAAAACTTGAAAACTAACTAAAAAAAAGCCTAAAAAACACACCAAATTTTTTTTTTCCAATTTTTTTATAAAAAATCGCAGGTTTTTGAATATAAATTTTTTTTTCCAAAATTTTTTTTGTATTACACATGTGTAATACTACACATGTGATACACATGTGCACTACAAATTTTTTTTTATATACTAAAAGTAGCGAAAATTATTATGCAAAAAAAAAATTGGTATGTTTTTTTGGCTTTTTTAATTAGTTTTCAAGTTTTCACAATAACTAATGGTTTTCATTTGAACCTTCCCCTATATATATATATATATATATATATATATATGGAGACTATAACGTTCCGTATTTTCCGATGTATTTCCGTTATCTTGTAATTTGCATTTCATATCCACATTCGTAATCCGTGACTTCGATCATAATAGAAATTCATATCTTTATAGATACACGTTATATTCATACTTAATTGTTATACAATCGATCGTTAAATACATGTTTACGTGCAAAACCGAGACTTGAAATACTTTTGAGATATCAATCATACATGCATCATACCTATACCATACTTGGATACACTTTGAATACCTAAAAATGAGTTAAAATACAACTTTATGGCGTTAAATAACATAAAAACCTAGTGCAGGGGCTGGAATTGCACAAGACAAACAAGTTTGGAAAACTTACATCCTCGCGCACGCTAGAGTCCAGGACTCTCCCGTCGCGTGGCGCGATGAGGGTCAATCCGCAGCTGAATGTTTCAGCCAACCGAGTTTCACCCTTTTCCACTTCTCTTCAACTCCAATAATCTTCTAACCTCTTTAAGACATAAACCCTAATTTACCACTATAAAACCAAGCCTCCTCTAACATGTTTTCACTTTCCACAACTCCATATCACTCTTAAACACTCCAAAATCTTCAAGAAACTCCAACTTTGGGTAGATTACTACAGGCTCAAACTTGTGATTTTTAACTTAATTCTTCAACCTTTTCTTCTCATTTCTTGCTTTCTAACTTCTTGGATAACCTCTAGGAATGTTACTCAATGTTTACCAAGGTAAACAAGAGTGGTACATCACCATTGTTGGGTCCAAAGAAGGATTAAAATTCTGTTTTTATAAAACTTTCATTTTTACAACTTGTTCTTATCTTTCCTGGGAAGAACTTATAACAAACCTTGTCCCAAATTAATCTACATGTTGAGGGGCTTGAGTTAAGGTGTTTTTCCGGAAGTATAAGGTTCAAACACTGTTAGTGCATACATCTGTCGTCTTCGTCTTATGTCGAGTCTCGGGTTGCGTTGCGAATCTGAACAAGTGTGACATCATCTTATGCAATGATGACATCATCTAAGTGACATCATCAATTGCATCATCCTCACAAGAAGACAAAGCAATTCATAAATCAGATTTAAGTAATTGGTCGGTTTCTCTTGAATCGGATATTGTGGATTCGCTTGAAGACAAAAGTCTAGGAGGTTTCGCTTGAAAGTCACTAGGAGGTTTCGCTTGGAGAGGTTTCGCTTGAAGAAGTCATGTTCATTTCAAGAGAAAGCTATAATAGTATAAATAGGGGAGTGTTCTATTCATTTGTAACAGTTCGTGAATTCCATACCGAGGTGCTGCCGGTGTGAAGACTGATTGTAATTGCTAGTATATCAATATAATCAGTGTTTAAAGTGATAAGCAAGCTGTTTCAAAGTCAGTTTCTTATTTTCCGCATCTGAAACTGATAAAATCTCTTCTGAACGACTCGTTCGGGTCAGTTCACGATCCTACAAGTGGTATTAGAGCTCAGGAGGAAGAGATCTTGCCAAAACAGCCTGTTTTTTGTCACTTTTTCTGATTTCTACACCATTCTTTTTCAAAATTAAAAATTTTTCATGGTTAAAATCGGCTCAAATTCACACATATTATGCGCAATCATGTATTAACAAATCCTGGAAAGTTTCAGAACTTAAATCGACTTAAAACTGGTTAAAATCAGTGTTTCGCTTGAAATTGGTTCGTATTTGCTGATGTCATCTGGACTTTCGCTTGAAATACGTGTCGGCTTCCGTTTGAATCTGGCTTTCGCTTGAAATACGTGTCGGCTTCCACTTGAATCTGGCATTCACTTGAAAACACGTATCGAGTACTGTGAAACATTCTGATCGAAGTTGTCAGTAGATTGGGAAAAGAAATCACATGTTTGTGTCAGTTTGAATGTGTTCATCGTAAATTGTCATGGCCATTTCACATGTTGTCGGTTTAGTTTAGTGGATCTCTCAGCCCAATTGATTTTACTTGTTACAAGTGCTGCCGTGTGTCAGCATCATTCATCAACCCATGTGATCTGATCAGTTTGTATAAAGGTCAAATCAATTTGCTTTGAGTATTAAAATTTGTCAGCCCACTATACCAAACTTATCATCTTGTGTCAGTTTGCATGTGGGATGTAATTAAAAGTTGAATTGTTATCTCGAGAAGGTTGTCGGTCACAAGAGTGCATGTACTTTGCCAAAAGATCCGGCCCAATCAAATTGGAGTTTTGAATTAAAATTCACGGCCCAATCACAAAATTCAAGTTTTGTTGAAAAATTAAATGAAAATAGCGGCCCATGTGACTTGAACATATTGATTGGCTCAATCAGACTTTTAAGTGATTGATACTTTGTTTGAAAGGTGATCTTGCTTGGACTTGATATTTCACTTAACGGGATTGTCTTGATAAACGTGTTTACAAATCATGGATATAAATTTCTTTAATATGACTAGTGAAACAATTAATAGAATAAATGTATTAAAGAAAGAATTTGACTCGTTTTCAGGTTGTCTAGGAGAAAGTACAAAGAGTATTATTGAGAGGTATAGTCATCTTGTTCGCTCAATGTCTGAGAAGGGTATTCAGAAAAGTCCAAATGAATGGGTTGAAAGATTGGCCAATGCCATACCTCAACAAGAATGGGGTACATATCTTTTGGATTTAAAAAGAACTGGAGAATACTCTAGATTGGCAATTTGTCAATTTATTAAGAAACTTGAAGAACAGATGGAGGGAAATGCTGAGAAGAAGAAAAGTCAAAGTGGAAAATCAATATTAAAGAAGAGCAAGAGTAAAGGTGTCCAAGTGGGAGAGGAACAGACTGAAGAGATTTCAGTGATGAAGGAAAATTGTGAGAAGCTGAAATCTGAAAATGTTAAACTGTTAAGTGATTTGAACAGTTTGACATTGAAAAACAAGATTTTGAAAGATAAGGAAAAAGAATTTGAAAATGAAAAATTAAAATTTGAAAAAGATTTTCAAAGTCAAATGAAGATTTTAGAAGATGAGAAATCTGCTATTTTTAAAAATAATCTTGAAAAACAGATTGAAATAAACTCTCATCTTCAGAAAATCATTCGGCTTGAAAATGAAGCTGAAAAAGATCGGATTAAAATCAAAGAGCTTGAAGAGAAATTGAAAGGTTTTGAGACTTCGTCATCAACACCAGATTATCCCTGTCCAAAACCGATCAATTCTGTTCCAATAACTGACAATGTCACAAACTTTGACAAAGTCAAAGTTGAAGATTGTGATGAGAAAACTGATGATGAGAATGAGGAGTTTTATTCAGCAGACGAGTCTGAGTCAGAGTCTGATGCTGAAAATGAGAAAAAGAAAATATTTTTGAAATTAAAAGAAAAATTTCAAAAAAAAAACTGTTCTGCAATCGATTGAAAAGGGTGAATGCTCTACGCAAAAACCTTTGAAGAAGAAAGTGGAACAGAAACAAAAAGTAAAAAATTCAGAAAATGGTCAAAACAAGAATAAAAGATCATCAGTTCAATCATCCAATCGTTATAAAAAATCACAAAAATATGAAAAACAAAACTAAAAAATAGTTGGTGAAAAGTGGTGCAAGTTTGACCACAGTGCTTCAAAGCCAAATCCAGCTTTCAGGAGGAATGATGATCATCACAAAGCCAGACAATGCTATGATCTGAGTGTTTGGTGTGATAGTGGTGAATGGTACGATAACAGAGTGTGTTACAACTGTGGTGTTCGAGGACACATTGCTGTTAACTGCCAAAATCAGTTGTTTGAGACGAGGAAATGCTTTGAGTGCCATATCAAAGGTCACATTGCCAGAGATTGCCCAATGAAATCAAAGGGAAGATCGAGGGCTGAATTTCAGAAATTGGCAAAGAAACCAGTCAATGTCAAGCCTCAAGAACAGAAAGTTCAAGAACCTAAAGTTCAAGAACAGAAAGTTCGTGAACAGAAAGTGAAGCTTTCACAGGGGCAGAAAGACAGACTGAGGAAGAAGAGGAAGAAGGCGAGAGAGTATCTCGAAAGGATTTTGTCCTCGGATACAACTGGTAAAACAGAAAAAAGTTTTGATAAATCGTCTTGTTCACCAAAGAACAACAAATCAAGCAAAACGCATTCATCAGATACAAATATGAGGACGAAAGAGGGAAAGAAGAAGAAGAAAGTTTGTGGCAATGAATCTGTTTCTTCGGAAACAAAGGAGCCACATGTCGGCGATGAATTTGGCTCATCAAAGTCAGACAAGCCACATTCAGGCAATGAATCTGGTATGGTAAAACCAGAAGAGCCATGTGTTGAGGTAAAAAATGAGAATTCTGGTCTAACAATGGATGATGCAAATTTTCCACCATTGTTGAACAAGAATTCATAATCACCCAAGGACCGTCAGGCTTGGGTGAATCTGTTTAAATGAAAAACCTGACTTGCCGGAGCTCCCAGGTTGGTAAGCGAGGAGCAGGAATCGGCACATTTCTTGAGAAATTCACAAATGTGATATTTCGACTTACAAGTGGTAAATCAGGGACATTAAGTTGTACTTGATTTTCTACATATGATTGTGTTGTTAAAATTGATAAATATTAAATCTTACAAGTGGTTAAAGAAAACAAGGTGATGAATGATCCCCATGTTTGAGAAATGACTTACAAAACTAATTTTCCAGAAAAACCATTTTGATTAAAACAAACTTAAGTGTTTAGAAATCACTATGGGAAAATGTTTTGTTGTCAGGGGGAGTTCTGATTGTTTATGCCAAGTGAATGGAGAATTGAAGTGATTCTCATCATGTTGTCACATTTCTTATACAGCTTGTTTTTCAAATTTTCCCAGAAAATCAAAATTGAGCCATATTTTGATTTTAGGGGGAGTAAAAAATTTTAAAAAAATTAGAAAATTTGAAAAGTCTAAAACATTGAAAAATGCAAAAATGAGTTTTGTTGTAAAAAAGAGGAAATGATAGTAGATCAGTTGGACTGTCACAGCATGCTAAAGAAATGGAGAGATAAAATGTGATAAGCGATCTTACTAAAGATGTGACGGTAGGCTCAGCTAGACTAGTAGATTTGCGATAACGATACAAACCTAAATGAAAAAGCCTAGTTCTAGTGGGAAACATGGTCAAAAGCATAGTACTTAGTTTTGTCCTTCTTGATTGTGTGTCTACTCAGTAATCGCTGATTGTCGAAAGACATAAAACTGGTTAAGTTTGTGAACTTTCACAACTTTGCTAAAAAGTCGCTGTGATTGTGCATTTTATTTTGCAAAGATTTAAACTTGTCTTATTTCTTTATTTTGTTTAAGCATTGGACATCCTCTGCGTATAAGTGAGTATCGACCTGGATGTTATTGCCTAAACGTTCTGCTTTATTTTCTTTGGTGTTTCGTTTAAGCTTTGGACCTCCTCTGCGTATACGGAAGTATCGACCTGGTGGTTAAAGCCTAAACAACTTCAACTTGTTTTATTTTTCTTATTTTGTTTAAACATTGGACTTTCTCTGTGTATACGGAAGTATCGACCTGATTGTTAATGTTTAAACATTCTGCTTTATTTTCGCACAAATCACAGTTGATAAAAGTTTAAAGGCATTACTTGAGTCAGTGTATTGCATGATGAGGGGATATGCTGAGATCGTGGGGTCCATAAGAGCTTAGTGCAAAATTAATATACCTTAAACGTATTGGTAAGCATGTCGAAAGTTTTTAGATTGAGTTTAAGTGGACAACAATATTGTCAATCCATGTGAATCGTTTAGACCTGAAAATGTTTAAAGCTTAACGGTGCTAGTGATTTGTCTCAAAAACTGATATGATCCTCTTACACAAGCTCTCAAAAATATTGTCTGTAAATATTTCTTTATTGCATTTCTTTATATTCAAAAATCCTAAAAGATTTTAGTGTGTTTTAGCATAAATTTTGAAAAATATAAAAAGATTTTCGAGAACTGATGTTGGAGAGCTAATTTTCAAAATTCCAAGTGCCGAACATGATGAACTGGTTTGGGAGTGTGTGTTTAAAAGAAGAAACTGTTTTTGAGAAAGAAAGTTAGATTAGTTAATCAGGGTCATTAATTTGAACTTGATGTAACTATTACTAGTAAGTTTTTCTTATTGACTTAGGTAAAAACTTATGTGTTTGAGAGAATTTTATGCAGGAAATGAGCTTAAACAGAGATAAAGCCAGAGATTGATTTCAAGGTGATAGCTAATTCCAGACGGTGATCCCATCATGATGAGAGGGGGAGTCTGATGAGGTTAGAGCCAAAGAGAAGATCCTGGTATATGCTAAGAAAGAAAAGAGTCTGATAAAGACTGAAGATGCGAAGACTCGACACTTAAGACTCGTCAACATCTGAGGGGGAGTCTGTTAGTGCATACATCTGTCGTCTTCGTCTTATGTCGAGTCTCGGGTTGCGTTGCGAATCTGAACAAGTGTGACATCATCTTATGCAATGATGACATCATCTAAGTGACATCATTAATTGCATCATCCTCACAAGAAGACAAAGCAATTCATAAATCAGATTTAAGTAATTGGTCGGTTTCTCTTGAATCGGATATTTTGGATTCACTTGTAGACAAAAGTCTAGGAGGTTTCGCTTGAAAGTCACTAGGAGGTTTCGCTTGGAGAGGTTTCGCTTGAAGAAGTCATGTTCATTTCAAGAGAAAGCTAGAATATAGTATAAATAGGGGAGTGTTCTATTCATTTGTAACAGTTCGTGAATTCCATACCGAGGTGCTGCCGGTGTGAAGACTGATTGTAATTGCTAGTATATCAATATAATCAGTGTTTAAAGTGATAAGCAAGCTGTTTCAAAGTCAGTTTCCTATTTTCCGCATCTGAAACTGATAAAATCTCTTTTGAACGACTCGTTCGGGTCAGTTCACGATCCTACAAACACCTCCTTTCTTTGATACCATAGCCATTTGATCCTAAGTAAGATCTAAGATGAGAAAAACAAAACCAAGTCTCCAACCTTTAATGTTGAAAGATTTAAGTTATGGTAAAAATGTGAGAATTGGAACATCGTTTCCACAACTTGGATTCTACCCACCTCACTAGATTGCCAAGTTAATTAGTTTACCATCTAGGTCACCTAACAACTTTCAAGTAAACAAAGTGAACAAACTACACCAAGTCTTCAAACACTATCCATATTTGAAATGCACTCGTCTAGTTTAACTCACTTGGTTGTTTTGGTGAATTAGAGGATTTCTTTTTGTTCTTTATATTCATTCATGGCCATCTGAATCATCCTTAGATGATTTGTGTTTTGGTGAATTCACAAGGTTAAAACATTTTTTAATCCTACCTTTACATGACCATGTTTGACTAACCTAACATTAGACTACTAAATATATATTGTTAGGGGTTAATTTCTATAACTATGGATCACATATCCTTAGATTAGCCTAGATCACTGATCCTTAACAGATGGTGCACGAAGTCTGAGGATCACAGATCCTTATTATTGTTCATATTAACTAACAATTGTATACTTTGTTTAAAACTTGTATTCGCATGTACATAACGAATTGGACTTAGTCAATGCTAGAATTTCGGGGAATATGCTCTCTATTTCGCAAGAGTTGGAAGCATGTAGCTGTTATGGAGAATATGGGAGACTTGCACATTTTTCGGATAGTTAGTTAGCTAGATATTTCTAATTATATCAAGGGGTATTGAGCTTGATTAGAACACACAACTCGTACACTTTACCACTCTCGAAACTGCTCTCAAACACACACACACACTAGAATTCGATTGTAACAAGCTCAATATCATCCAAAGTTGTACTACATTTTTTATTACTAGTTGAATATAGTTGGTGATCGGTAGTTTCCATCACCCATGGTTTTTTTGTGCTGGAGATCTATAAAAGATCAAGGGCTTTTTCCTTGTATAAATATCAGTGTTCATTATCATTTTACATTATACTTTGATCACTCAATTGTTCATACACATTAGCACTCTACCTCACATTCAAAATTTGGTTACATTATCCTTAAACTGATTTTTGACCAAAACAATTTGGCGCCCACCCTAGGACAATGTCACACTCCGATATTTATAGCATATCCTGGTGGGCCCGGTGGGGGGTATCGTGACGTAAGATTGGTATCATCATAGCCATAAACACAAATTGCACAACGGAAGTGTTAGATTTAAAATATTATTACAAACTCAAGTGTCCAAATGTTCAAAATAATATATACAGACGGTTTGTAATAAAGATCCACAAACGGATTGTAAAATTTACAAAAGGAGATCAACAGACTACTAGGCTTTATGCAAAGGAGTTGCAAATTCCTCTTCTAGCATTACCTTGCAACTTCCAGCTTATTTACGTATCCTTGCAACCTGTAACTTAGTCTTTTGAAAATACATCAGTTTACACTGGTAAATACAATCAACCGACTCATTTTGAAAACATTTTCAAAATCATTTTAAGTGCACAAGGCACATGATTTATAAATAACTTAGGACAATTCAAAATGATATATGCCTGTTAATACATATGGGGCCCAGTACTAAACACCGAGATATGATTAACCGAGCTCAGGAGGAAGAGTTCTTGCCATTTCAGCTGCATTTATTCTGATTTTCTACACTTTCTTCAAAACTTTCACATAAAGAAATGTGCTGATCTGGAGTTGAAGTTGGCAACACAAAAGATAGAAACTGAGAGAGTCAACAAGTTATTAGAAAGTTACTCATGTTCTACTTTTGTTGTTGACAGGATTTATCCGGTTGTGGAGAATTTGAAGACTTTTGAAGAAGTAAAGACTTCAGAAGAAGAGAAATTTGTGATAGAAGACAAAGATAAAGTGAAGATTTCTGGTAAGAAACCAAGTGTGGTCTACACTAGATGTCCGCCCCCGGTCGAAAATGGATATTCAACTCGAAATCCAAATTCAGAAAGAGTCGATAAGGCAATAAACTTACAATGGGAGTCTGGGCCGTCGGATAACTTGCCAGAAAATATTGATGTCACGTACACGTCGTCCGACACTGATCATGAGTCAAAGTTGATAAAAAGTGTGGTCGATCAGGTGTTAGATAAAGATGACATAGAGGAGTCAAAACCGGAGTCCAAATCCAAGTCAAAATCTGAGTCCGATGCGTCAAAGTCAACAGTCAAAAAGGACAAACGGGTTTATCATAAAGAGTTTTTGATATCAAAATCTAATTTGAATGATGAATCATTCAAAGTGGCATATACTTTGAAAGATTCTGACAAATTATATTCTGATGAGATTTTTCCAATAAGAAGTGTAAGATTTGAAATGATTCAAAAGGTTTTCAAAATTACAGAAATTAATATTTCTGAAATAAAAGATTTAAATCTTATCGGAAAACCTAAACAATACACTTCAAGAGATCAACAAAGAATTAACAAGAAAATGGGTTACAATTGTGGTTATAGTTTCCAAAAGAAACCAAACCATAATCGTAATTTCAAAAAGAAAGGATTAGGTTTTATTCAACCGAAAAATTATAAAAATGAAAAAGTTTATGAATCAAAAACTGTGTTTGTTTCAGGGAAAACGACAGAGACTGAGAAAGAAACAGCATTCAGAAAACAGACGAATCAGGAATTCCTTGCCAAGAAGCAAGAAGAGTTGAAGAAAAATGTTGTTCCAAAGAAGATAGAAACCAGAACCTGTTTTCAGTGCAAGATTGCTGGTCATGTTGCTAGGAATTGTCCAAAAACATTCAAACCAAAACAGGAAGTCTCTGGTAAAATGAAAGAAAAAGTTGTTGAGAAAACTGAACTAACAACCAAAAAATTTACAGGCTTTGAAAATTCAACCTTTGAAATTGGTGAATGTTCAAAGAATGTGATTAAAAGAAAAGAAAATCTGATAAATCAAAAATGGGTTGTTAAGGGTTCAGGAAACAGTTCTGGTGATGAATCTGATTCCACAAAATCAGAGGAGCCAAAAGTTGTTAAAGAAAAGGTTGAGAAATCAGTTCCGAATGTGGATGATGTGAATTTTCCACCTCTGCGGGCTAAAAATTTTAAAAGGAAAGTTGGGAAAGTTGAAATTTCAAATCAATTTTATTCTAATAAGAAGAAATTTGATGTTGATAAGGCTTTCAACGGAACTGTGAAACACATTTTTGGAAAAATGGTCGATGGTAAGGCTAAAGGAGTGAAAGAATTTTATGCTTCCAAAAGAAATGTTCACAGGTCGGTTGAAAGTAAAGATGAAGAAGAAGTTGTTACACCCAAGGAAGGTCAGGCTTGGGTGGATATATTTTTCAAACAGTAAAAATCTGACTTGCCGGAGCTCCCAAGTTGGTAATTGCGGAGCATGAATCGGCATCATTCTTATGTTGTTTGTTTAAAAATTGAAAATTTTTGGCAATTCATACTGCAGGAATAGCCGGAACTCCCAGGTTGGTAAGTGTGGAGTAGGAATCGGCACTTTGAGAATTCAACCAACAGATGATGATTGGTTGAAAATGTTTGATTGGATTATTCTTACAAGTGGTAAATCAGGGACATTAAGTTGTATCTGATTTTCTACAAGTGGTTGAAAAACAAAATGATGAGTTTATTCCCCTAACCTACTAATGGTTTTACAAAATCAACAAAACTAATTTTCCGGAAAAACCATTTTAATTAAAACAAACTTAAGTGTTTTGAGATCATAATGGGAAAATAGTTTGGTGTGAGGGGGAGTTCTGATTGTTTATGCCAAGTGGATGGCGAATTGAGGCAATTCGATATCAGTTGTCACATTTCTGTACAGTTTGTTTTCAAATTTCCTAAAATGTGTTTGCATTTTAGGGGGAGTAAGAAATTTTAGAAAATCCAAAAACATTAGAAAATTTGAAAAAGCCAAAAACATGATAAAATGAAAATGAGTATTGTTGCATAAAAGAGGAAATGATAGTACATCAGTGGACTATCACAGCACGCTAAAGAAATGTAAAGTCAAAATGTGATAAACGGTCTCACTGATGATGTGCCAGTAGGTTTTTACACATTTAGTAGATTGTGACGAGATATAAACCTAAATTTCAAACTTGCTTATATCGTGGGGAAACATCTCTCGGATATATGGGTAACCCCCGAAATCTTGTTTGAAAGGTTCCTTTTTCTGATATACTAGGTCTTTATACTCAGTGATATCTGGGGTATTATTCCGGGACTTCTGCTGAATGGAAGTTCTGACCTAGTCCTCGAATAATACTTTCCGCAATGCTTGAAACATAGCATCACCCTCAGCATAAATGATAAGACAATAAAATTGCTTAGCAATGCTGTTGTAAAAAAGATCCTCTAAAGGGGACACAAAAGTTGAGTCATGATCTCTCTGCTGAACGGTAGTTCTGACCTGAGCTCTCATGATTCTTCATAATTTATTAACCCCTACAGATATCATTTGTGTCATAATTACCTATAAGACTGAATATTGGAATCTGGATACGGGAGTATATTCTGAGGTGGGACACACGATTAAGTTTAAGTGCTTAAGACATTAATATCGTATCTCGAAGCAGTTGAACTTTGTGTGAGAATTTAAGTGGACCAGTATACTGACAATCTAAGTTAATCGTTTAGAACTTAAAATGTAATCAAGCTTAACGGTGTTGGTGATTTGTCTCAAAAACTGATATGATCCTCTTGCACGAACTCACAAAAACATTGTTTGTATATATTTCATTTCTGCATTTTCTTGTTTCTACAAGTGGTGTCAGTTATTTTCTTTCAGAAAATCCAAAAAGATTTTAGTGTGTTTTAGCATAAATTTTGAAAAATCCAAAAAGATTTTCGACAACTGATTTTGGAAAGCTGATTTTCAAAATTCCGAGTGCTAAACATGATGAACAAATGATTTGGGTGAAAGTGTTTGAAGATTGTTGAAATGAAATAAGAAAAGTTTTTGCTATAAAACGTTATTCCTGCAAGTGGTAAATTAGATTTGAAAATCTTATCCACAAATTGTTATCAGAAAATTTATTTTTGGGTAGAGTTTTTGCAGGTTGGCCAGGTTTCGATCCAGAGCAGGATGAAAGCCAGGTTATGATCTTGTGAATTCCAGACTACGATCCCAGCAGATTGAGAGGGGGAGTCTGAAGACACCATGATATTCAACATTTGAGAGAGGGGAGTTTGTTGATGATGAAGATAGAGAATGAGGATTCTTGCAATGACAAATACTTCAGAGGAAGATCGAAGACTGATAAAGATTGTAGGTTGACAATCGAAGACTCGACACTGAAGACTCCGTCAACATCCGAGGGGGAGTTTGTTGGTGCACTACGTCTGTCAACTACGTCTTGTATCGAGTCTAGTAGAGTTTAGGTTAGACAATGGCACGAAATCCAAGAAACATGTATTAGAAAGTGATTTCGCTCATGTGCCAATGAGGTGATTTCGCTCTTATGTCAAAACCTGATTTCGCTTATGTGTCATTCAGGGGTTTCGCTTTTGTGTCATGTACGTATAAGCGAAACCTGTTGGTCTATAAATAGGTCATTTTGAGCGAAACCTCATAGAGAGTTCTAGGTGTTGTCTTCCGGTAAGCCACGAAGTGCTGCCGAAGTGTTGTCAGAGCTTGTAATCGCTTCAGTTATCAATACAACAACAGTTTAAAGTGAATTCTGCTGAAATCGCACCAAAGCATTAGTTTCCGCCTCTTGTTTTGGATAGGAATTCTTCTGATCGACTCAAACAGGGCCGAATACGATCCTACAAGTGGTATCTGAGCTCAGGAGGAAGAGTTCTTGCCATTTCAGCTGCATTTATTCTGATTTTCTACACTTTCTTCAAAATTTTAAATTTTTTACGGTAAAACCAGCTCAAATTCACACATAGCACTCGTAAGCACGTAATAATAAACCCTTGAAAGTTTCAAAGCTAAAATCGATCTAAAACTCAGTATTTTTGGGGTTTCGCTCCAAGTGACTCGTGCAAAAAGTGACGTCATCAGTTAGTTTCGCTTATACAGACACTTTGGTATTTCGTTCTTGTGACACTCAAGGTTTTGCTCCAGTGACAATTGAGGGTTTCGCTCCAAGGATCAAAGCTTGTTTCGCTTTTGTGACAATCAGTGTGGTTTCGCTTCAGTAACAACTTAAGGTTCCGCTTTTGTGAACAACTCAAGGTTTGATTTCGCTCATAAGGCACAACCTGATTTCGCTCCAGTGATCATTAAACCTGATTTCACACTTGTGACCATCAAAGCCTAATTTCTCTCAAAGATCAATTTGTAATTTCGTTTATAAGATCAACTGCTGATTTCGCTTAAACAATACTTGGGATTTCACTTCAAACTCTAATTTTGCCTAAACTTGGAAGTTTGTGAACTTGTGAACTTTGAAAAATGGACAACGAATTTTATAACGCTTTTGCTAGCCCGATTACAATCACTCAGAATGCTTTGATTGAAAATGAAACCGGGACATCTCAGAAACCGCCCAAACTCATGGATATTGATGATTACAATGGATGGTCCGAACGGTTTGGGAATTGGGTTGAAGCTTATCATTTGGATGCGTGGGAACACACTGAGGAACCATATGTTAGACCAACAACAAATGGTGTGCAGTTAACAATTCGAGAAATGAGTACGGAAGATAAAAAGAAATATCGAGATGAGAAATTGATGGTGAGTCTGCTTCAGCAAGCGATAAAAGAAAACATTCTGATACTGCTTCAACATGATGGAACTGCTTACTCAATCTGGACAGAATTGGAAGCAAAATTTGTTGGAAGTGATGATATGCTCAAAAACAAAATGTCTCTCATGAAGAAAGAATTCGATTTATTCCGTGGTTTGAAATCTGAAAACACCAAGCAAATAATTGATAGATATTGTAACTTGGTGAGCAATATGACAAAACTTGGTATTAAAAAGGATACTGATGAATTGATTGAAAAACTTGCAGATGCACTACCTCATGAAACTTGGGGAACGTTTCTGATGATGCTGAGATCCAACAGAAAAGATTATAAAAATATGACACTGGGAGATTTCATCAAACACCTGGAAGCTCAAGAGATGGAGCAAAGAAAGATTGTCAGGATGAAGAACTACGATGGAGAACAAGATATCAGCCTGTATTACAAAGGTGGTGTCAACGAAAAGTCAAATTTTTCTCCAAAAGTCGAAACTGCTTACAGTGCAAAAGATTCTTCTGAAAAGAAATCATCCCAGGGATCAAGCAGCACAAGATTTTCATCATTTGATCCAAACATTTCTGCAACAAAGAACGGAAGAAAACTTCAATGTAATATTGTATTAAATCTTGAAAGTGATCAAGATTATTCTGAAGAAGTAGCAAAAAATCAAATGTCTTTGTTGGGAATGGTGTTGGAATCCTATAGTAGTTTTCTGGCCGGAAAGATCGGTAATCCAATGCTCACGAAAGAGGATTACGATCAAATTGATGCTGAGGAAATGGAATTGATGGACATTAAATGGTGCATGGCAAGTGTGTTGAGACGAGCTGAGAAGTTTAAACAAATTACGGGAAGAGATGATTTCCGTGATGCAAATGTTTCAACTTTAGGCTTTGATAAATCTAAAGTTACATGTTTTCGTTGCAGGGAAAAGGGGCATTTCAAGAGGGAGTGCAAAAATCGTGAAGCTAGTGGAGCCCATAATCCTTTTGGAAACAACGATTATCACAAAAAGGCGATTTATCATCAAGTCACACCACCAGCACTGCATCAGGCACAAACTGCACATGGGAGAGATGTGATTGAAGGTTCAAAAAGAGCATGTCTAGTTAATCAGGGAAAATATGATAATTTTACTTGGGATAAATATCTTCCGACAAACAGCAAAGTGTGTCTGGCAGATCAAGACGATGAAAAGTTAGCTGAAGGATTCAATTGGAATAATTTTTGCCCAGATCAAGAACTTATGGCCAAAGAGATGACCAAAGACGCTTCAAATGTTAACGCTTTCATTGCAAATGCCTACGATTTGAAATGTGCCGAAAAGTGCAGAAAAGTAATGGAAGCTGCTGAAGCAAGACGGAGAAAGCTTGAAGAAGAGGAAGAAGAGGAAGAGAGATTAAAAGCTGAGGTAGAAGCTGAGAAAAAGAGAAGAGCTGAATTTTTACGATCAAACAGAACAGTCAAAGAGGTTCCCGAATTTGAAGTCAAAGTTGATGCAGAACCTGTCAAAGCTCCTGAAAAGTGCATGAACTGTGATTCTTTAATCAATCAAAACAATGAGTTGCTGCATAATATAAACAGATTGAAAGAATCCTATGATACAATGAACAGAGAAATCAATAAGTATACTGATTCAAACGGTGAAGAAGCTGTGGCAATGAATACATTAAAGAGAGCTTACCTGAGACAACTTGATGATGTCAACTTTCACATAAAGAAATGTGCTGATCTGGAGTTGAAGTTGGCAACACAAAAGATAGAAACTGAGAGAGTCAACAAGTTATTAGAAAGTTACTCATGTTCTACTTTTGTTGTTGACAGGATTTATCCGGTTGTGGAGAATTTGAAGACTTTTGAAGAAGTAAAGACTTCAGAAGAAGAGAAATCTGTGATAGAAGACAAAGATAAAGTGAAGATTTCTGGTAAGAAACCAAATGTGGTCTACACTAGATGTCTGCCCCCGGTCGAAAATGGATATTCACCTCGAAATCCAAATTCAGAAAGAGTCGATAAGGCAATAAACTTACAATGGGAGTCTGGGCCGCCGGATAACTTGCCAGAAAATATTGATGTCACGTACACGTCGTCCGACACTGATCATGAGTCAAAGTTGATAAAAAGTGTGGTTAATCAGGTGTTAGATAAAGATGACATAGAGGAGTCAAAACCGGAGTCCAAATCCAAGTCAAAATCTGAGTCCGATGCGTCAAAGTCAACAGTCAAAAAGGACAAACGGGTTTATGATAAAGAGTTTTTGATATCAAACTCTAATTTGAATGATGAATCATTCAAAGTGGCATATACTTTGAAAGATCCTGACAAATTATATTCTGATGAGATTTTTCCAATAAGAAGTGTAAGATTTGAAATGATTCAAAAGGTTTTCAAAATTACAGAAATTAATATTTCTGAAATAAAAGATTTAAATCTTATCGGAAAACCTAAACAATACACTTCAAGAGATCAACAAAGAATTAAAAAGAAAATGGGTTACAATTGTGGTTATAGTTTCCAAAAGAAACCAAACCATAATCGTAATTTCAAAAAGAAAGGATTAGGTTTTATTCAACCGAAAAATTATAAAAATGAAAAAGTTTATAAATCAAAAACTGTGTTTGTTTCAGGGAAAACGACAGAGGCTGAGAAAGAACAAGCATTCAGAAAACAGACGAATCAGGGATTCCTTGCCAAGAAGCAAGAAGAGTTGAAGAAAAATGTTGTTCCAAAGAAGATAGAAACCAGAACCTGTTTTCAGTGCAAGATTGCTGGTCATGTTGCTAGGAATTGTCCGAGAACATTCAAACCAAAACAGGAAGTCTCTGGTAAAATGAAAGAAAAAGTTGTTGAGAAAACTGAACTAACAACCAGAAAATTTACAGGCTTTGAAAATTCAACCTTTGAAATTGGTGATTGTTCAAAGAATGTGGTTAAAAGAAAAGAAAATCTGATAAATCAAAAATGGGTTGTTAAGGGTTCAGGAAACGGTTCTGGTGATGAATCTTATTCCACAAAATCAGAGGAGCCAAAAGTTGTTAAAGAAAAGGTTGAGAAATCAGTTCCGAATGTGGATGATGTGAATTTTCCACCTCTGCGGGCTGAAAATTTTAAAAGGAAAGTTGGGAAAGTTGAAATTTCAAATCAATTTTATTCGGATAAGAAGAAATTTTATGTTGATAAGGCTTTCAACGGAACTGTGAAACACATTTTTGGAAAAATGGTCGATGGTAAGGCTAAAGGAGTGAAAGAATTTTATGCTTCCAAAAGAAATGTTCACAGGTCGGTTGAAAGTAAAGATGAAGAAGAAGTTGTTACACCCAAGGAAGGTCAGGCTTGGGTGGATATATTTTTCAAACAGTAAAAATCTGACTTGCCGGAGCTCCCAAGTTGGTAATTGCGGAGCATGAATCGGCATCATTCTTATGTTGTTTGTTTAAAAATTGAAAATTTTTGGCAATTCATACTGCAGGAATAGCCGGAACTCCCAGGTTGGTAAGTGTGGAGTAGGAATCGGCACTTTGAGAATTCAACCAACAGATGATGATTGGTTGAAAATGTTTGATTGGATTATTCTTACAAGTGGTAAATCAGGGACATTAAGTTGTATCTGATTTTCTACAAGTGGTTGAAAAACAAAATGATGAGTTTATTCCCCTAACCTACTAATGGTTTTACAAAATCAACAAAACTAATTTTCCGGAAAAACCATTTTGATTAAAACAAACTTAAGTGTTTTGAGATCATAATGGGAAAATAGTTTGGTGTGAGGGGGAGTTCTGATTGTTTATGCCAAGTGGATGGCGAATTGAGGCAATTCGATATCAGTTGTCACATTTCTGTACAGTTTGTTTTCAAATTTCCTAAAATGTGTTTGCATTTTAGGGGGAGTAAGAAATTTTAGAAAATCCAAAAACATTAGAAAATTTGAAAAAGCCAAAAACATGATAAAATGAAAATGAGTTTTGTTGCATAAAAGAGGAAATGATAGTACATCTGTGGACTATCACAGCACGCTAAAGAAATGTAAAGTCAAAATGTGATAAACGGTCTCACTGATGATGTGCCAGTAGGTTTTTACACATTTAGTAGATTGTGACGAGATATAAACCTAAATTTCAAACTTGCTTATATCGTGGGGAAACATCTCTCGGATATATGGGTAACCCCCGAAATCTTGTTTGAAAGGTTCCTTTTTCTGATATACTAGGTCTTTATACTCAGTGATATCTGGGGTATTATTCCGGGACTTCTGCTGAATGGAAGTTCTGACCTAGTCCTCGAATAATACTTTCCGCAATGCTTGAAACATAGCATCACCCTCAGCATAAATGATAAGACAATAAAATTGCTTAGCAATGCTGTTGTAAAAAAGATCCTCTAAAGGGGACACAAAAGTTGAGTCATGATCTCTCTGCTGAACGGTAGTTCTAACCTGAGCTCTCATGATTCTTCATAATTTATTAACCCCTACAGATATCATTTGTGTCATAATTACCTATAAGACTGAATATTGGAATCTGGATACGGGAGTATATTCTGAGGTGGGACACACGATTAAGTTTAAGTGCTTAAGACATTAATATCGTATCTCGAAGCAGTTGAACTTTGTGTGAGAATTTAAGTGGACCAGTATACTGACAATCTAAGTGAATCGTTTAGAACTTAAAATGTAATCAAGCTTAACGGTGTTGGTGATTTGTCTCAAAAACTGATATGATCCTCTTGCACGAACTCACAAAAAC
>JARYGA010049901.1:0-26085 GCA_030545235.1 Helianthus tuberosus
TCCTCTTCCATGTGTTCATCAACATTCCTGTGTTCATTAATGTTGTCCTCAACTTCCATATCAACATTAGCCCTATAGTCACTCATGTCCACTTCATGATCACTCATAGTATTCTTTTCATCCACTATGTAATCACTGTCATTATCACTCCTACCTTCACTTTCATCCCTATCCTCACTACCATCCCTATCATCAGTAACATCCCTACCCTCAGTAACATCCCTTTCCTCACTAACATCCCTACCCTCACTAACATCCCTATCCTCATTGACATTCACTTCAGTCTCAACAAATGCTGGACTAGCTGCCACCTTACTGCTGGATTCACCATAGTCAATATTATGTCCAACATTTACATTTCCACTCATAGGATTAGGAACTATGGCATATGGTCCAATTTCATCAATTTCTTCAATGGTGATGCTAGGTCTAGGAGGTTTACTAGGTGAGCTAAACAGTTCCTTCATGTTTTTCAAGCTATGAGTGGTATATACATGGATCAACTTGTGCATTTCAACATACCTAGCCAAGTTGAGACAGTCTTGATCACTGGTTAAGTGTTCAAGACCATCATCTAGGGTCTTTTCAGGATTCAAAAACTGATAATACATTGGGTTCAAGCTATTATACCCTAACTGATCAAGCATAAGATCGACTTCATGAATGGAAAACTTATCAATATCTATCAAGTCAACATAACTGATCTTGCCTCCTACATATGTGCGTCCAGGAGGTGATGTAAGCCTACCACCATGATGAATGCAAATGCTAAAGAAATTGGGAAAACCATCTGCAAATTTTCAACATTTATGTTATTAATCAACTGATGATCAACAAAAACAACAACATTTTATCCCAAAATCGAAGCTAGGGTTTGTAACTTACCATACATCTCAACGACACTTTCAGTGTCAAGATTATCCCTGACATACCAGCCTTCTTCAGTCTGCGACATCGGAATCTTGATCGTCGTTTTTTACAGGGTGCAAAGCCCTAGATATGAAAGATGATGGATGATCAATGTGAAGCAGGTGAATGAATGAGGACAATTCTTGTTATAATTAAGAGGGAAAGACAAATGTCAGGTGAAATTACATTCCTACCCTCATGTGCCCTGCACATGCCTTCATTTAACTGAAAAATCTAACTGGGTTTGGCCTAAAGGACATAACGTGCAAGATTTGCAAACATTATGGACAAAACTCATCAATTTTAAAGACAAAGGGCAGCGCCTGCAATTTTGGACATACATAAAGGACAAAACTTGTAATTTACTCTTATTATTATTATTATACCTTAATTAAGTGTGGTTGAAAGTTGACCAACGTTCTAGGCTTTGGATATCCGACATATTAATGTGCCATACTACATTTATTTCATTAGGGTTTTGAAAGTTTCGTATATTACAGCGTTGCACACGTAACCACTGACAAGAATAAAAAGAAAATGTAGAAAAAAAACACTAAAAAATAACCGAAAAAAACCAACTAAAAAAGTTGTATGGTAATGATGTTGTTCAGTAGAAACCTGTAGTCAGAGATGAGCAAATAGTAATGGGTACCGGTACCGAATTTCCTGAACCGAAAGATCCTAAGTACCAGTTCGGTACTGACGTTTGGCGTTCCTGGTACCGGTTCGCTACCGGTTTTTACCTTCATATACCGATACCGTAACCGGGTTATCAGTTGGTACCGAGCTCATCCCTATCCCTGAAACTAAAAAAAAGTTGTACGATACCGCTGTTGTTCGTACGGTACCCGTGATCAGGGATGAGCAAATGGTACTGGGTAGCAGTACCAAATTTCTCGAACTAAAAGACTATCAAACTCAACCCGGTACATACTTTTGGCGTTTTATGTACGCTGGTGCTGGTTTTTTACTTTCATGTAACGATAACGAACCAGTATTTTCGATACAAGTACCGGTTGACCAAACTTATCAAACTTAAAAAGTAAAGAAAATAACAATTATTATAATATTAAAATAATAAAACTATAAAAGAACTGTATCTAATATTTTATTATATTATAATATATTAAAAATATTGTTCATTTAACTACGTTGATGTCTGTTGAAATTAGTTCAGCTTCAACAAAGCATTATAAATATATCGGCTAGATAGGCCTCTAAACGAATCGAACAAATACAAACGAATGCATGTTCGTCTTTTTTATTTAACTTTAACTGAAATATGTAATGGAACATTTTTTTTGTTCATATTCATTCATTAAGAAAATAGGCATGTTCGTGTTCGTTTGAAACCTAAACGAACAGTTCATAAACGTAAGCGTACATAAACAAACAAACTTAAATGAACATAATTTAACAAACATAAGAATGAAGGGAATGGTAACCTATTTGGAATATGTAAACTCCCCATTCACCCAATTAGACAGTGCCACGTCAATTCACCTTAATTGTTTACCTAATGCTTAAAAACGTTGACGGTGGTTTACCTAATGGGGTTTAGGTAAACTATTTTAAAAAAAAGAAAAATGTGTGATTGGTTGAGAGGGAATGAACCCCACTACACAGCTTTCTCTCTCCCCCTTCTCTCATCGGTAAACCTTCACTGATCATCCATGTTCGCCGAGCAGTAAACACAGACGGCGGCGGTGTTACCGTTCGGTAAACCGCTTTGCCGCTGTGTTTACCGCACCACTCCGCTCACCCTTAGATAACACAAATGAACATAAGTGAACATATATAAACAAATACACATGCACATAGAATAGTTTATTTATATAAATTAGTGATTATTTATGATAAGTTCCATTTGAAAGCCCAATTTTTTATCACTAGAAAACCAAATTACTAATTAGTTATTTTTTATTATATATATATATATATACATATATATACATATATATATATATATACTATATTATAATGCATGAGGGATGGGTATTTTAAGATACCAAAAAATAAGAAATCCCCCTTTATTTATAGAAAGACCCCTAAAATGAGGTTCTTTTAAACACTATTTATTTTTTAGCCCCTAAATTTATTACACTTAAATCTCCGAGGTTTTAACAAAATTATAGATAACTAGTTACAAGCCACCCCTCCACAACAAACTTATAATTTTTTTATGTATTCTTGACATATCTGATAAACTATATTGTTTAAAAAAATCCAAAGATAGCATGAGAACCTTCACATTTTTGTTGACGTTTCGATAGTTGTCTTGTTCAATATCGACGCACATATTAAAAGGTACAAGTCGATAATACTTTAATGTACAAATAATTAATACCTGTGATCTATTGCGCCTAATCTACAAAGATTGGCTCAATCTATGCAAACAAAAACATAAAGAATTAAAAGTACGGTAACATAAAATGAATATATTATGTGTCACATTTTATTTTATTAAAACTGCCTAATATCTATACTTAGATATATCTTATAAAAACTCAAAACGAACCACAACAAACTTCCTAAATAAAGGGGTGACAAATCTAAAATTAAACCCTAATGCACTTCTATAGTTACAACTATAAATACATAGCAGGACACCCATGTATCTATTGCTAAACAAAGTTAAAAATGGATCCAGTTCTGAATTCAATTGTTGCGAAAAACCAAGCATGCGAGATTGAAAATTCTAAGGTCAGTTCTATTATATCGCAGCAGTGAATAATTCTTTTCTTTTATTTACTTTTATGTGAATGTTAACTTATTTGATTTTTCAGATTCAGTTGCATGATGAACATACCAATTTAAACAACCCAGTTGTCGAACAAGCTTCCAAGGTATTGATTTTGCTGGTTTTTAAGTATTATTTTTGTGTATATCTTTCATATTAACATGTTTGTTATGTTATTATATGTGTGTTTATTGCAACATGATGGTGATAAAAGTGTTTATATTATTTCTTATGGTGCAATGTTTAGTCCATACAAGTCTAATTTTCAACGTGAATTTAGTGAATAGGTAATTTTAATGTTTATTTAATCTTTTTCTTAACTGTTGTATTCAATTTTTGTCCTTTTTAAGGATTTGAAGTTTGAGACTTAAAGGAAAAGATACAAGAGACTCTCTGAATGGATTTGGAGTGACGTTATTAATTTAGACGATTCTGAGGACAATGACAAAGAAGAGGAATTATAAGATACTGTCGATTCAAGCACAAACCAAAAAACCCGAATAAAAATACATCGAGTGTCAATTCAGAAGCGGAACGAATTTCATGCAGTCTAATATGAAAGCTATCAAGTGTTTTTATTTATTTTTTCATTTTCAGTTGTTATGTTTGTTCTAGACGTATGAATAAAATTTATTTTATATTTGAGCTTTATTTTTGGTGTTTATATAATGCAGGACCATATTAATAAAGTTAGTATCCTAAATTTACAAGTCAATTGAAGTTATATAAGTTAATATCCTAAAGTTACTATAAATAGATATTTTAGTTAGATATAGTCAAGCTGAAATTATAAAATATTGCAGTTATTCTTGGATATTAATCTAATAATTTGTATATCTTAATTAAAAAAATAATAAAGTAATAAACTTTAAAGCTAAGCTAAAAAAGTGAACTTACTATGATATAAAGTTAATCAAGATATAAACTCTTAACATCCTATTTTTTTTATAAAAACTATTTTTAAAATTTTTAAAAAATATAAATTTTATATATATATATAACAACGAAATTTAACAATTAAAGTTAAAGGTGTAAAACGTACTTACGAGTCATCTACTATTTTTTATTTTTATAAAAATAAAAATTTAAAACTTTAAGTTTATTGGATGAGTAACATGTGGATATTTAAAAAAAAGTTATGAACTTTAAAGAATAAAATTATAAACTTTATCGTTTAACCAACAAAATAAACTTACTTTACAACTTATAACAACTTATCTTTTATTTTTTGTCATTTCATTATTATGTTTTTATTAAAAAGCGAAACGTTACATGTGTAAAACAATTTTTTACTTTATGTATAAACAAAACATTTTGTTTTTATAAAAAATATAATTATTTTATAAACATTTTTTTGTAACAAGTAATATAAATAAAATACTCCAGAAATTTACAATCATTACTAGATAAATACTAATTTGTGTTGCAAATTTTTAGGAATTATAAGTTCAACTATATTGTTATAGATAATATTAGTCATTTCAAAAGAATTCTTTAGTAACTTGACTAGATACATAGTAGACTGTGTTGCATATTTTTAGGGATTTTAAGTTAAAAATAGACTCATATAGATAAGATTAGTTAGGAACTAAAATTTGAACTTAGTATGATATAAAGTTAAGGGTTATTGGATTTTATCACCCCTAACTATCGGCCTTTGGCCGTTGCCACCCGAAACTAACACTTTGATCCCCGGCACCCCCAACTTTACTTTTTGTTTGCACTAGCACCACTCAGTTAAATCTGCTCTAACTTGGTTAGTTTTTTGTCCGACATGGCACCATTTCGCTGATGTGTACATGATTATGTGGTTGCTTATGTGTTTAACTTTCCCTTCTATCAGTTATAACACAGAAACCCCCCCCCCCCCCCCCCCAAAAAAAAACCCTAATCTCCTCCATTCTTCAATTAGCATATGATTTTAACCCCTTTATTCTCTGGCTTGCTCACAATAATCTACCAAACATGCAAAACAAGCGATGTTGGAGTAGAGAAGCTGTACGGTGGCAAGCAGTGAGTGTGACTGAGACGTTGGGTTGTTGTACGGGCTGAGATGGTGTTCACGTCGGCGGTTCGACAATGGTTGATGACGATAAAGTTTGAATGTGTTTTCAGATCTCCGATGATGGTGGTTTCAACCCCAACGACGGCAACTGTTGATGGGTTACGGTGATTGTTCAGGTGCTGATTAACTGTGGTTCAACGGGTATTCACGAAAAGTCTACATTTGCTGAACTGGAGCTGAAGCACCCCGGGTGACAGCTTCTTCACAGCCATTTAGTATTCCCGGTGAAGCAGTTACTCAGAGCTTCGAAAGCCTGAAATTGAGTGTCCTTGTGTTACGCCCTTTTTAACAAAAAGACCAAAACACATAGAAAACTTCAAGTTTGCAACTAGAAACTTTATCTTTACATTTTTACCAAAAAGCCCTTGTAGCTAGTTCGGGATCAACACCTTCCCTAGTCTAGTTATAGGTGTTAATCCGAACTACCCTGTCAAAATGCAAGTTTAAAGTACCTAGTTACAACTGACTAAGTTTCTAAACCATCATTTACATAACAAAAGACAACTTTTAAGAAGTATTGGTTTAACAAAAATATTGTTTCAAAAGGGAGAATTCTTCGGAAGCGCCTAGTCAAGTGTACATGTTTGTGTTCGCTCCCAAGCTCGCCACGCCACCTATATAGCAGTTTTACCTACAACGCAATCCAATTTAACTAGTTAGTTCTTACATCTTTGTTTTAATAATAGAAACTAGTATCCATTCACATCATCACATAACCACATAACCATATAACCTTCTATAATACTCCTTGAATGGGTAATTACTTACTATCTCCAAATGAGATAACGCATCGTATCCGATAATCCGTTGGTTTCGGATTAGACATAATACAACATAACATCGTCCAAAAACCCCTTCATGACGGGTTAAGCTCTTTTACTTCATTCTTACATAACTTCCATGTATACGGTTAGTTCAAGACCAACCGGCCATAACATAACTTCCTTTATATTTTATCATTTCTTACAACCCATTTATGGACGGGTTACACTATTGACTACCCATCACATACGAACTATCATAATTACCATTTTTAACATATTAATAACAATTCGACAAATAAGCTTGTATGCATAAAACAACATACCTCGATCCTTTGAGCTGTCCGACCTCCTAGCACTTGAACCTTCTTCTTTTACACCTACATAAACATGTTCATTCATTTAGCCCGACTAAATATCATTCCATCTTTTACACACCCTTAACTTACAACATCTTAATTATAATTTACCAAAAATTCCCCATTTGTTCATTTAGACATTTCATCGAACACTTGGCGGGTTTCGCATTTGTAAGATATTTAATTACAAATATCATTACATACTAATCTACAAACTCATAACAAAGCAAGCAAGTTCATGGGATTCTTTCATCCTACATCATGCATCTATGTCTCATCCATCACCACAAGTTAAATCACCACATAACCAAACACTAACAAGTCCTAGTTCATAATCTTAACTTCTATATGCATATATCACAACATTACTCATGATTGGGTAGAAACCCATTTCCTAAAGTTCATGATTTCAAGAAATTTGACTTACCAAGTTGTTAGTCACACCTTGGTGATCAAGAATTCGAGTTCCTACAATCTTTGGACTTGAAATCACCTTCCAATTGATGGGATTAGTGAACTAGGGTTTTGGTGTTCTTGTCTCCCCTCCTGGATACTTCACGCACACACTAGAAGTGTCTAGTGCGTGTGTGTTGTTTAACTTAACTTGTCTTTCTTTTAAATTTTCAAGTTTAGTCCCTCATGTCCTATCGTTTATTTATTTTAACCCAAACTTCATTTCATGCATTATTTTAAAGACAATAATTAAATTACATATTTTTTGGGGCGTTACAAGTCTACCCCTCTTAGAAAAAGTTTCATCCCCGAAACTTGAACACATCATAAATCAACATTTACGTACCAAATAAAGAAGGGTAATGCTTCCGCATTTCATCTTCCGATTCCCATGTAAGTTCCGACCCCTTCCGGTGTTGCCATTGTACTAGAACTTGTCTAATGGCCTTATTGCGAAGATTCTTTACCTTAAAATCTTTAATGGCAATTGGTTTTTCAACATAGTTTAAGCTCTCATCTACTTCAATATCATCAAGAGGTACGATCGCCGATTCATCCGCAAGGCACTTTCTTAGTTGTGATACATGGAAAGTGCTATGGATCCCATCTAATGAAGACGGTAATTCTAGGCGATACGCCACTTTCCCCACTCGAGCCAAGATTTTAAATGGCCCAATGTAACGAGGCCCCAATTTTCCCCGTTTACGAAAACGGATTATACCTTTCCATGGGGATACTTTTAATAAAACATAGTCTCCTACTTGAAATTCGATAGGACGCTTTCTCTTATCCGCATATGCCTTTTGCCTATCCTGAGCCGCCTTTAATCTAGTTCTAATTAGATCAATCTTTTCGTTGGTCATTGCTATCAATTCGTTAGGCGCGAGCTCCCTTTGTCCTACCTCCCCCCAACATACGGGAGTCCTACACTTTCTTCCATATACCAGTTCATAAGGTGCCATTTTGAGACCACTATGATAACTATTATTGTAAGAGAATTCCACTAATGGTAAATGGTCATCCCAACTTCCCCCAAAATCTAACGCGTATGCTCTTAACATATCGATAAGTGTCTGAATCGTTCTTTCCGATTGACCGTCAGTCTGCAGGTGATAAGCGGTACTTATATGCAGTTTCGTTCCCATACTTTCATGGAATCTCAGCCAATAACGAGAGGTAAATCTCGTATCCCGATCTGAAACTATTGACACAGGCACCCCGTGTCGGGATATTATTTCATTCACATACACTTCCGCCATCTTTTCTGAGGAGTAGGCCTCTCGAATTGGTAAAAAGTGTGCACTCTTCGTGAGTCGGTCCACGACTACCCATATCGTATCATGCCCCTTTTTCGTTCTAGGTAGCTTAGTCACCAAATCCATTGTTATATCCTCCCACTTCCATACTGGAATTTCCAAAGGTTGTAACTCTCCATAAGGTTTCTGATGTTCCGCTTTCACTTGAGAACACGTCAGACACTTCGAGACGTACTTAGCAATATCGCGTTTCATACCGGGCCACCAATAGTTTGTTTTCAAGTCATAGTACATTTTTGTAGCCCCAGGGTGAACGGAGTACCGTGACTTATGAGCTTCTTCAAGTAGCACTGTCTTGACCTCACAAAACCTTGGTATCCAAATCCGCCCAAACCTTGTTTTAAGCCCGTTTGAGTTTTCTTCAAACTTTTCTGCTATTCCTTTCGTTCTTTCTTTCTTTGGATCCCCTTCCTCTAATGCTTTTATTTGAGTATCTCGTATCGTTTCAAGGAGGTGAGGTGTAACTGTCATCTTCATAGATTTTACATGAATCGGGTGTGGATAATCTTTTCGACTCAACGCATCTGCTACAACGTTTGCTTTTCCCGGGTGATATAAAATATCACAGTCATAGTCTTTAATCAGTTCCAACCACCTTCGTTGCCTCATATTCAAATCTTTCTATTCGAAGAAATATTTGAGGCTCTTATGATCCGAGTAGATCGTACATTTTACCCCATACAGGTAATGCCTCCAAATTTTTAAGGCAAAAACCACCGCTGCCAATTCTAGGTCATGGGTCGGGTAATTCACTTCATGTGGTCTGAGTTGTCTTGAAGCATACGTGATAACCTTTCCCCTTTGCATTAAAACACACCCCAAGCCTTGATGTGACGCGTCTGGATATACGACCAAATCTTCCGTTCCATCGGGTAACGTTAACACCGGAGAACTCGATAATTTCTCTTTTAACACTTGAAAAGCTTCTTCTTGTTCTTTACCCCACACGAACTTTCCTTCCTTCCTTCCTTTCTTGTCACTTTGGTCAGTGGTAATGCAATCCTTGAAAATTCTTGAATAAACCTTCTGTAATAACCGGCAAGGCCTAGAAAACTCCTTACTTCGGTTGGGTTTTTCGGAGGGACCCACTTTAATACGGCCTCAATCTTTGCTGGATCTACTAAGACACCTTCTGAATTTATTACGTGACCTAGAAACTGCACTTCCCTGAGCCAAAAGGCACACTTTGAGAACATCGCATAAAGTTTTTCTCTACGGAGGGTTTCAAGTACCTCACGTAAGTGTCTTGCATGATCGGCCTCATTCCGGGAGTAAACCAAAATGTCATCTATGAACACAATTACAGACTTGTCTAACATAGGTCGACATACTCGGTTCATAAGGTCCATAAACGCGGCTGGAGCGTTCGTCAACCCAAAGGACATGACCAAAAATTCATAATGTCCATACCGAGTTCTAAATGCAGTTTTTGCAACGTCCTCCTCTCACACCCTTACTTGATGATAGCCCGAACGTAAATCTATCTTTGAAAACCAACTCGCCCCTTGCAACTGATCAAAAAGATCATCAATTCTGGGTAGGGGATAACGGTTCTTCACAGTCAATTTATTCAACTCCCGGTAGTCAATGCACATACGCATCGACCCATCTTTCTTCTTTACGAAAAGAACAGGTGCTCCCCAAAGTGATACACTCGGACGTATAAAGCCCTTATCAAGTAGGTCTTGCAATTGTGCCATTAGTTCCCTCATTTCGGTGGGAGCCAGTCTATATGGGGATTTAGCCACCGGTTGCGCACCCGGATTTAATTCAATACGAAATTCTATTTCGCGTTCGGGTGGAAGCCCCGGCAACTCCTCCGGAAACACATCCGGATATTCGCTCACCACTGCTACATCTTCGAACTTGGGAAGGTTTTGATGAACATCAACTACATAGGCTAAAAATGCCATACTTCCATTACGCACGTACTTGAAGGCTTGGACAATATTGCATAACTATGCTTTTACATTTCTCTCTCCTTGAACACTTAACCATTTCCCACTCGGAGATTGCACGCGTATTGTCTTACTTTCGCATTTAATCTCCGCATGGTGTCGGGCCATCCAATCCATACCTACTACTACCTTGAATTCTCCTAAGACCATAGGTACGAGATCAATATCAAACTCCTCATCCTCTATCGTGAGCTTACAGTTTCTACACACTTCGTGCAACAAATAATTCTTGCTATCAGCTATCTCTACCTCTAATGGTATTTGCATTCTTTCAATCTTAAATGAGGGGTGATTAATTATATCACTCGAAACAAATGACATAGTAGCCCCGGTATCGAATAACACGTACATCGGCAAGGAATTTAGCAAGAAAATACCTGACACAACATTCGGATGATCTTTAGCCTCTTCAGACGTAATTTGAAACATTCTTGCTCTTGCCTTAGGATTCTCCTCCTTTTTGCCTTCCTTCTTCATTCCCGATTGGAGCTTGGGACACTCCGCCTTGATGTGACCCTTTTGGAAACAATTATAACATGTCTTCGTATTCTTAGGGCACCTGTAATGCGGATGTCCCTCTTCCCCACAATTATAACATCCCTTCTTGCCCAACAGGCACTCCCCAGAGTGAAGCTTTCCACAATTCTTGCAACGGGGAATTCCACTCTTTGCTTTCTCTTTATTAGCTTGATCTTGAAACTTGCCTTTCTTGAAAGGAGTTGGGTTAGACACCTTCTCTGGCAGTCTCTTTTCGCCTCGCTCCACCTGTCTCTTGAGTTCATTCTCCCTGTCTCGCGCCCAATTTATGAGTTCGTCAAGAGTTTCACACTTCGAGGGCGTAATAAACTCCCTAAACTCCGCTTTCAACATATCATGGTATCGATTAATTTTCATTCTTTCTGAATTCACGAACTCCTTGCAAAACTTCAGCTTATCCAAGAACATATTTGTTATTTCATTGATTGTTTCATCATGCTGTCGAAGGCGCAAGAATTCCTCCTGAATCCTATCGATGGCGGATTGAGGGCAATGGTATTTTAGAAAAGACTCTTTAAATTCCTGCCACATCATCACTTGAAGTTTATCTTCACCTATCTCTTTACAATAAGCATCCCACCAATCTTTAGCTTGCGATTGCAGTTGACCCGTAGCGAACATTACTTGATCTTCCTTATCACACCGACTCCGGATAAACACGGCTTCTATATTAGAAATCCATCTTTGACATACAATTGGATCTATCTTTCCATCATACGGAGAAGGACTACACGCCATAAAATCCTTATACGTGCATCTTCGTATCTTACTCTTGCTTTTAGACTCTCCAATCATCTCCTTTATTTCATCCATTTTGCTTGTCATTATTGCATCAATCGTTTCCAACACGCAACTCTACACCTCTTGAACCATTTGCGGAAGTTTGGCTTCAAAAGTATTATCCATCATTTGCGCCATCTTTTCATTTAATGCATCTTCCCGTGCCACATCGTCATCATTCATATCCACATGATCCGCCATCTACACAATAAAGTTTTTCGATGATTTTTAATAAACTTTTAACATCACCTACCCTTGCGGTTCATTACAAGTTATTCCATAATGTCATAATAACTTTCACGACCTTACTTACATGATTTATAACCTTCCTAAACAAGTTCATTGGTCAAAATCATCAAAAAAAACAATTTTGCACGTCTAAGGGGGGGTCGCGCGACGCTAGGGGGGCTCGCGTGGCGCGAGGGTCCTTAGCGCGACGCGAGGGTCCCATTTTCACAGAAGTTTCGATGCTGGTTGCTGCATTTTTCTCAAAAATCCCATTTTCACCTAAACGATCATAACTCACTCAATTTTCATCCGATTTACGATCTGTTTCTTCCTACACGGTCGTAATTCCATCCCCCTTCACATAGAGTTAAAATCCGGCACCCGGATTAATTATTTTTGAAATTTTTAAGCTTTCAGCCATTTTCTTGCTTATAAACTTTCAACCCATTCATGGTTTATCAACCAAACTTATCCGTTTGCATACCAATTCTTGCCAATGCCATGCCACAAATATTTTCAATTACACAAGATTCAATTATCGGGTTCTATGTACTCGTAAACCATTTCGACACATATCATGATTTTGACCCGTTATAAAATTTAAAGCATCTTAAACTTTTACCTTGTTTGCGATCTTGGAGCGAACACACCCATTGCGCGAGCTATCGGTTTGAGCCCAAGCACTTCAACTCGTGCTTGATTCTCTCAAACCTTGGCTCTGATACCAACTTGTTACGCCCTTTTTAACAAAAAGACCAAAACACATAGAAAACTTCAAGTTTGCAACTAGAAACATTATCTTTACATTTTTACCAAAAAACCCTTGTAGCTAGTTCGGGATCAACACCTTCCCTAGTCTAGTTATAGGTGTTAATCTGAACTACCCTGTCAAAATGAAAGTTTAAAGTACCTAGTTACAACCGACTAAGTTTCTAAACCATCATTTACATAACAAAAGATAACTTTTAAGAAGTATTGGTTTAACAAAAATATTGTTTCAAAAGGGAGAATTCTTCGGAAGCGCCTAGTCAAGTGTACATGTTTGTGTTCGCCCCCAAGCTCGCCACGCCACCTATATAGCAGTTTTACCTACAACGCAATCCAATTTAACTAGTTAGTTCTTACATCTTTGTTTTAATAATAGAAACTAGTATCCATTCACATCATCACATAACCACATAACCATATAACCTTCTATAATACTCCTTGAATGGGTAATTACTTACTATCTCCAAATGAGATAACGCATCGTATCCGATAATCCGTTGGTTTCGGATTAGACATAATACAACATAACATCGTCCAAAAACCCATTCATGACGGGTTAAGCTCTTTTACTTCATTCTTACATAACTTCCATGTATACTGTTAGTTCAAGACCAACCGGCCATAACATAACTTCCTTTATATATCATCATTTCTTACAACCCATTTATGGACGGGTTACACTATTGACTACCCATCACATACGAACTATCATAATTACGATTTTTAACATATTAATAACAATTCGACAAATAAGCTTGTATGCATAAAACAACATACCTCGATCCTGTGAGCTGTCCGACCTCCTAGCACTTGAACCTTCTTCTTTTACACCTACATAAACATGTTCATTCATTTAGCCCGACTAAATATCATTCCATCTTTTACACACCCTTAACTTACAACATCTTAATCATAATTTACCAAAAATTCCCCATTTGTTCATTTAGACATTTCATCGAACACTTGGCGGGTTTCGCATTTGTAAGACATTTAATTACAAGTATCATTACATACTAATCTACAAACTCATAACAAAGCAAGCAAGTTCATGGGATTCTTGCATCCTACATCATGCATCTATGTCTCATCCATCACCACATAACCAAACACTAACAAGTCCTAGTTCATAATCTTAACTTCTATATGCATATATCACAACATTACTCATGATTGGGTAGAAACCCATTTCCTAAAGTTCATGATTTCAAGAAATTTGACTTACCAAGTTGTTAGTCACACCTTGGGGATCAAGAATTCAAGTTCCTACAATCTTTGGACTTGAAATCACCTTCCAATTGATGGGATTAGTGAACTAGGGTTTTGGTGTTCTTGTCTCCCCTCCTGTATACTTCACGCACACACTAGAAGTGTCTAGTGTGTGTGTGTTGTTTAACTTAACTTGTCTTTCTTTTAAATTTTCAAGTTTAGTCCCTCATGTCCTATCGTTTATTTACTTTAACCCAAACTTCATTTCATGCATTATTTTAAAGACAATAATTAAATTACATATTTTTTGGGGCGTTACACCTTGAATTGAGGCTGTCGTATCCTTCCCAATCCAAGACGACACCCTTCACTTTTTCTATTTCAGTAGTCTTATCACTTCAGCGGTTGTGTTCCCGAAAGTGCCTTTCCTCCTAGGGTCTTCTGGGGGCAGTGGGGGGTTCGTGGTGTTTTACGGTGGTTCGACAGGGTATTGACGGGGTTCGTGGTATTGAAAGTGTTGAATGCAGGTGACTAGATCTTGTGTGAAGTTACTGCTGCAGGTGAAGGTGTTGTGCAACAGTTGGTGGCAGCTAGGGTTCCGACGGCGGCGTTCAGGTGACCGGCAAACAAATGTGGATTTCAAAAATAGGAATTTTTCCGGCAATTTAAGTAGATCCGGTTTGTATTTCTTGCTAATGATCCGGCAGTGGTTGAAGGGGAACTGAGAGAAGAGAGGAGATTAGGGTTTTTTTTTGGGGTTTCTGTGTTATAACTGAGAGAAGTGAAGCTTATACACATAAGCAGCCACGTAATCATGTACACATCAGCAAAATGGTGCCACGTCGGACAAAAAACTAACCAAGTTAGAGCAGATTTAACTGAGTGGTGCTAGTGCAAACAAAAAGTCAAGTTGGGGGTGCCAGGTGTCAAAGTGTTAGTTGCGGGTGGCAACGGCCAAAGGCCGATAGTTGGGGGTGATAAAATCCAATAACCCTAAAGTTAATAAATATATAAACTCTTAACATCCTATTTTTTTTATAAAAACAGTTCTTGAAATTTTATAAAATATAAATTTTTTATTTCTATAAAAAAACGAAATTTAACAATTTAAGTTTAAGGTCTAAAACGTACTTACGAGTCAAATACTATTTTTTATTTTTATAAAAACAAAAATTTTAAACTTAAAGTTTATTTGATGAGTACTATGTGGAAATTTTAAAAAAAGTTATGAACTTTAGAGAATAAAATTATAATTTATAATTTAACCAATAAAATAAACATATTTTTCAATTATAACAACTTATCTTTTATTTTTTGTCTTTTGATTATTAATTTTTATAAAAAAACAAAACTTTACATATGTGTAACACTTATGACATATATCCACCACAATAATGTTATCATAAATATTATACGAATAAGAAAACTATCAGAAACGAGTGCCGCAATGCAATGCAAAGTGTTGCCCCCGCCGCAGCGTGCGTGCACCCTACTAGTATATACTCTCACACACACACACACACACATATATATATATATATCTATATTATATAGGGAGCCGCTAGAATGAGAACCACCACGAGTTATGAGAACCACGAGAACCGCGCCCCGCGGGTGGCCGTTGACCACGAAATTTTTTTTACACCTAGATCCGTATATTTTAAGACCGGGTGTAAATTTTGGGTTCAAACGGCGCGCCCGAGGGGGTAGTTTTTTACGCCCAAAGTTTGGGTTTTTTTAATTTTTCTTTTTTTTAACCAAACTTTGGGCGTAAAAAAATACCCCATCGGGCGCGCCGTTTGAACCCAAAATTTACACCCGGTCTTAAAATATACGGATCTAGGTGTAAAAAAAATTTCGTGATCAACGGCCACCCGCGGGGCGCGATTCTCGTGGTTCTCATAACTCGTGGTGGTTCTCATTCTAGCGGCCCCCTATATATATATAGTGTGAGGTTCATTGGGGAACACTAAAAAAGTGGGGAACCGGGAAACACTCTTAAAAATTTAACTTACATGTTAAAAATTTATTTTTTAAACATCTTTTTCGACGCTTCTCCTTATTTATACTTGTAGAAGCATTTTAAATAAAAAAAATAAAAAACTAAAAATATTAAAAAAAAGGCTAAAAAATGTTTTTTTTAGAAAAATAATTTTTTTACTCGACTAGTTTCTCCTCCTTTTTATAAAGAAAAGCGCTGAAAAAATTTAAAAAAAAAATATTTTTAACATGTTAAGTTAATTCTATAAGATATAACTGTTTTTTAAACATTTTTTTATATTTTTAGTTTTTGATTTTTTTATCAAAAATGTTTCTACTTGTATTAATAAGAAAAAGCGCCGAAAAAAATATAGAAAAATATTTTTTTAACATGTTAAGTATAATTTTTAAAAGTGTTCCCCCGTTCCCCACTTTTTTAGTGTTCCCCAATGAACCCTCCCCTATATATATATATATAGTATGCGACTGGCTAAATTATCAATTACCAATTTTTATTAGTGGTAGTTTAATATTCTTTTTATTTCTTTTGTTTTTGTTTATTGGTGAGGTGACGGGTGGCATCAAGCCACACCCTGTGGCCTAAAATCCATCACTAGTGATGGAATGAAGCTCGATGACATGACCGAACTTTATTTGATGTTGTGAGTGATGAAATTCTATCATTAGTGGAGCGCCCCTACCCCTTAGTCGACCTCATTTGAAATGAAAATAATACTACACATTTCTTCGACGGCTAGTATCCAACTCACATCTAGGTACTTGCGAAATGTGGTGGCCACTAATCATCCATCTCTAGTTTTGAAGGTAAGGGGAGTTATGCGGTATTAGAAGACCGTGATGAATTGTTCAATTAAGATACCGTAAATGAATTGATGTAGGTTCACGCATGAATTGAATTGTGATAAACGGTTAAAAGTCGTTGGGCGGGTAAATGAGATAAAATAACTAGGGAGGAAATGGTGGTGAATCAAATGAAAAGAGAAGGATAGGAGATTGGGGGTTTAAAACCTAACCTTGTGATAGTAAAAAGGTTTTTAATTCATCAAGCTTGGCGCAGGCCATAGATAGTAAAAAAAAGGTCATTGATGACAACCTTTGGCAACTAAACACACTTTTAGGCGACCCGTGTATGGCCGCACAACGCCACGAGGGACGCATGAGAAATAATAGGTGGTTCAGGCATGACAGTGTTAGAGAAGAAATTCTGAGTTATGGTATTTTGGATTTTCTTCTGGGTTTAGAGATAGATGGATTGAGTTGTGGATTAGTGTTGGAGGGTGATTGCAATAGCATTGGTAGGAATGGTGGATTTATTTATTTAATTAGAGGATGGCATGGAACAGTAGCATCATCCACATTGGGCGGAATTATGGGGTGGGGTTATTGGGCTTGTAGTGCCGTACGTGGGGTGTTGTTATTGGGTTTGTATTGGAAAGCATAGAAGGGTGGGGTTGTTGAATGGGTAGAAATAAGGTGTATTGATGTCAAGTATTTGATTTGAGGTTGTGAGTTTTTCAAAAGGGAATATATTTTCCACAAAAGTAGTGTGCCGGGTAGAATAAATTTGAGAGGTTACGGGATTAAAGGCATAATAAGCAATTTGAATAGGAGAGTAACAAAAAAACTGTATGGTGTAGATCAGTGGCGAAGCTTGAGATTTCCGATCGAGGGGTCGAAAACGAATATACCAAAAAATTTCTATACGAAAACTACATACCACCACTGAGCGAAAAGTTGAGAGGCCCCCCCCCCCCCCCCCCCCCCCCCCCCCGTGGTGTAGATCAAGTTTGAAGTTTGTGTGGAGAATATTGTCAACCCCATGGATAACATAAGCAACCAAAACCACGTAATTTAAAATAGTTGGGTTGTGTGTTAAAGAGACAGTAAAATGGATAATGCTTTTGTAAGGTAGGAGTGAAGAGTCTCATATAATATTAACATAGTTAACATATTCATAACCATCAAACAAGATTACACAATCAATTAACTTTACAAAACAAACTAAATAATAGACTTATGACAATAGCGTGCATTAGTCTCAAGCTCCGAAGAGCGAGTCTAATACTGTTGGCGATACTAGGCTACAATCTATGGTTGTGGAGAACCTAGTCAGCCGTGGATCCACATGTATAACAACCCTCCTAAATTATTTTTCGACACCCTAATATATTTTAAAATATCCCAATATGTCTTAAAATACACCCTGTATGCAAAAACGGACCCCGAATACCTTTATTTTTATAAAAATTAAATAAAAACAAGAAACTTAGGGCTCTGGCGGGCCGAGTAAGACTCACCACTGGTCTACGCGGGCCGCGACAACTCAGATTCCGGCGAGTCCCCAGGCCGCCACGTGTCGGACTCGTGTTGAGGCTACGTGTCGACGCAGCAAGGCTACGGGCCTAGTCTACAAGCCCTCGCGGGCCGCGTAGACCTAAGCCGAAGCTTACGCGGGCCGCGACAAAACCCAAATCAGGCCCTATATAAGGAGGGCATCGGGCCTTCAGTCAATTCGTTCATTTCTCGACTTTCTCTCTCAAAATTCTAATAGTAGGCATAATTTCCGGGCATAACACCCCCTAGTTAACGAAGTTCTGCTCTGTTGTAAGTATTATAACCCCGGTTACGTATTAGATACGCTGCCCGAATGATCCAAGGTTCCGTAACGGCTGTCGAGGTTCTGCCCGACGTAGTCGTTGGAATGCCGTCTCGGGGAGGGTATTACTAATGTAAATATAAAGGGTTATTATACTAACGCGTGTGCATTGTGTAAATTATAGATAATCACCAGGAAATCTTAAAAGAAGTCTAAGACAGCAATGTGAGTAATCTTCTTTTTGTAAACTGTTTTTACAAAACCTTAAATATTTTACAATGTGATTAAGCAGTGATTGAGTCTTTGTAATTCTTCAATTACTGTCGGTATTATGGGATTTTGTATACATTACTTGATAACCTTCACAATTGGACAACGGGTTAGCCAATGTGTGATATGACCATAGCCACAGATACGGTCGAGTGGCAAGTACTGAATGAGTAATTGTGTAGATATAAACATTGTAATCGCTCTCAATACTATGTTAATCAATAAAACTCTTCCTGATTAAACTGGGATTCACTCACCAGTATTTCCCACTGGCAAAGTGTTTTTAAACGCGTTTCAGGTAACAAAATATGACAGCCAACTAGAAGCCAGCTAGACAACACTGAAGGCTTAGAGAAAGTGGCTATAAAAGTTACCTAAATAAAAGAAGATGTTTTTTTAAATAAAATAGAGATTATCTCTATAAATCAGTTTGTAATAAAAACATGGGTTTAACACCAATATGTTAAAAAAGTGTAGTATTTACTCTGATAAAATATTTCCTAACTACGGTCCTGATGTAAATTCCGCTACCAAAATTGATAAACAAACGATACCACCAAAACTGGTCTCGCGGCCGCCCGTTCTCGGGACAGATAAGGGGCTGGGGTTGCGACAGAAGGTGGTATCAGAGCTAAGCCACTGATTAAGCCACAGAAGTGTTCTGCTGACACCAAAATATTATTTAAATTGTTAGGAAATTAATTAAGAAAATACGTGCATATCTGTATTTATTTGTTGTGTGTTATTTGACTATTTGTTAGTTTACAGTATGAGTGATCAAGGACCCTCAGACGCATATCGTCAGTTGTCCGATTCACCTAGGAGTGAAGGTACCTCTTCACAGCCTGCCCTCTTTGGGTATGCAGCTGATAATGAAGAAGGGATGTTTGTCTTTAAGGCTCAGTCTGAAGAGTCATTCCCTCAGAAAAAGAGAGGATGGTTCAGTAATGGAGCACACGAGCGTAGGAAAAGAATGTAAAAGTTGCAACAACAGAGAGTCCTAGCAGCAGCTAAGCGAGAGTTAGATGCTCATACACAGGATATGTTTAATAGGAGCTTATCCAATTTTCATATCCTAGCAACCACAGCTGCCGACCCAAATCTGGAACAACTAGTAGCCCCACAACCCTTACCTTTGTTCCCCACTCAGCCGATGGAGATAGAAAACAACCCCGAAAACCAAGTTCAAATGCATGACTTCAACCCTGAGGAGATACTTAGGATACCAGCCCCTAATCCCTTAGACCCAGATTATGATCCATGGTTCGATGATCATAGGGATTATGTGCCACGCTATCACCTAAACGACGAACCCATGCCGAACTTAGAAGCCTATCCAGGTCTGGACCCTCTAGATCCCTACTACGATAACGATGAATACATTAGGGAGATCTTAGAGAATTCGTACCCTCAGGAGGAGCCCATGCCCCAGTACCCAGACCCAGTACCAGCACCTGCACCCCCAATGAGTGTAGAAAATGTGCAAGAACTCCGAACTTTCGGAGAAGAGATTTTAGAGAATAACGAGAGGATGAGGCAGGTAGGAGAGCGACTCGTCTGCAAGTACGACGAGCACAATATGGATTACTAGATGAATCCATATCAGTGAAGGTGATTATGGAGTTGGTAATAATAATATAATAATATATATAATAATAATATATGTTGTAGTATAGACCACTTTGTGGTTAGTGATGCATAATAGTATTGTAATTTTAATTCCAGTCTAAGTGTGTATTTGACGCATACTATAATAGAAAAGAGTAAGTCGCAATGCTCGACGCTTTTGACCAATATGTGTGTTGTGTGGTTGTTGCCTAAACTATTAATTATTTTGTGATATTAATAATTGGTAAATGTTTAAAATTTAGATGGACGACGAAGTAAACCAGGAAAACTAGAATAACAATAACCAGAGTAACAATAACTTGGATAATGAAAACCTGGACAACAACAATAATGAAAACCAAGTGGATAACAGTGCCATGCAACATATAGTGGCACAAAGGATAATAGATGCGATGCCATATATTATCAAAACGGTTAGGGAAGCAGAAAATAAAAGTAAATATGATAGCAAACGACCTTCTGAACCTAAAAATAGCGTGAACAATGGACCCGTACTTCAAGTGCCCATTCCCAAAAGAAGAAGAACCTTGTCTTACGGTTGTTCTTATAAAGAAATCTGGTCTTGTAAACCAATGGAATTCTCGTGCAATGAAGGGGCTGTTGCATCTCTACGTTGGATAGAAAAGACTGAGGCAGTCTTAAGAATAAAAAAATGTGCGGAAGAGGATAAGATAATGTTTGCTTCCAATCTGTTTAAGAATTCAGCACTAGAATGGTGGAACACTATCCTTCAGTCTACAGGAAGTGATAGAACTTACAACATGGAATGGGAGGAGTTTAAAAACATGGTAGAAAGGAAATTTTGCCCTCCTAATGAAAAAGAGCAGATAGCAAACAAGTTCCTAAACCTTAGGATGATTGGGGTAGATAGTAAGGGTTATACTTCATTATTCTTTGAATATGCCCGAATAGTACCAACCCTTGCATCACCTGAACCAGTATTAATCTCCCGTTACATCTGGGGATTATTTAGAGAGATAAGACATGTAATCAAGGCAGCTAGACCCCAAACCATAGAAGAAGCTGTAGAACTAGCAAACACCTTGACAGGTGAATTAGTCCGTACACGAGAAGATGATCAAAGGATGAACCTAGCCCAGAAGCTTACCCAAGAATTCCGTTCTGGAAATTCAAACCGTGGGAGAAATGTAGGTTCTACCTCTGCACCCTACTGTAAGTATTGCAAAAGGAAGCATTCCGGAAGATGCTCCATATACTGTAACTTCTACAAAATGTCAGGACACAAGGAAGAAGACTGCAGGAAGAAAAACAACAGGATATGCTACAACTGTGGAGAACAAGGTCATATCAAACCTAACTGTCCAAAGCTAGCTCCAGCCACGAACACCAAGAATACTAAAAATGCTAGTGCATTTGTTCTTACTGCAGAAGAAGCAAAGATGATCCCGGATGTGATCGCCGGTACGTTTTTAGTTAATGATGTTTTTGCTAAAGTATTATTTGACTCTGGTGCAAACCAAAGTTTTATTAATACTTCATTTTGCAAATTTCTTAATCAATCATTAACAAAACTCCCACAAGAATGTATAGTAGAGACAGCAAATGGGGAAACAATTAAGATTTCTGAGATCTTGCAGGGAGCAAGAATAGAAATTTTAAATCAGAAATTTATTGCAAACCTTTACCCAATGAATCTGACATGATTTGATGTTGTGTTAGGAATGAATTGGTTAATAGCTAATAAAGTTAGTATTTTATGTGATCAAAAGTCAATTCAAGTAAATTCACCAAGAGGTGAAAATATCACAATTAAAGGAAATAAAACCTCTAGATCCACAAAATTCATCTCTGTGATGAAAACAGTAAGTTATATAAGAAAATGGTCATTAGTGTATTTGATTTCTATAATCACTAACACTAAAGGAAAAGAATTAAAGGATATTCCAGTAGTATCCCAGTTTTCAGATGTATTTCCAGAAGAGCTACCAGGGCAACCTTCAGAGAGAGAAGTGGAATTCAGAATCCATTTGATACCAGGAACTGCACCCATTGCCAGAGCACCTTTCCGTTTGGCACCCGCAGAAATGCAGGAACTAAAGAAACAGTTAGACGAATTGTTGGAGAAAGGATTCATTCAGCAAGCTCATCACCATGGGGAGCACCAATTTTATTCGTTAAAAAGACAAACAGATCAATGCGTATGTGCATTGACTACCGTGAATTGAAAAAAGTCATGATTAAGAATCGGTATCCATTACAAAGAATAGATGATCTATTTGATCAATTGCAAGGAGCACGATTTTTCTTAAAAATTGATTTAAGGTCCGGATATCATCAATTAAAGGTACATGAAGAGGACATTCCTAAGACCACTTTCAGAACAAGGTATGACCATTATGAATTTACTGTCATGCCATTTGGTCTAACCAATGCCCCAGCTGGATTTATAGACATGATGAACCGAATATGTAAGCCAAATTTGGATAAATTCATAATTGTCTTTATAGATGATATTCTCATTTACTCTAAGAGTAAAGAGGAACATGCAGCGCATCTGCACGCACTTCTAAGTTTATTGAGAAAAGAAAAGCTTTATGCTAAGTTTTCGAAGTGTGAGTTTTGGTTAGAACAGGTACAATTTCTCGGACATCTAGTTAATCATGAAGGAATTCATGTAGATCCCACCAAGATCGAGGCAATTACCAAATGGAAAACCCCTGAATCACCAACCGAGGTTAGAAGTTTCTTAGGATTAGCCGGTTATTATAGAAGATTTATTCAAGATTTTTCTAGAATAGCCATTCCCTTAACTAAGTTAACCTGTAAATCTGTTAAGTTTGAATGGGGACCAAAACAAGAAGAAGACTATAGAATCCTTAAGCAAAGATTATGTAACACCTCGTAAAATCACGACCAATATAATGAAGACACGTGTCATGGACTTTAAACGCGTAAGGAATTACTTCCGAAGGACTAAAATTGTTAAACAATGTAAATATGAAAGTGATAGGGATCCAAAGTGTTAACATGCCAATTCTTCTGCCTCTAATTGACCTCACACGACGTTCATATTCTTTAATGAATAAATTGTCCAACACTTGAAGTCGTTGTGCTTAAAATAAGGATCTTATGAAACATAGGGGTTAAAAGTGTCAACATGTTGAAAGTAACCTCTGAATGACCTTTTAACGATCCCAAAAACATTGCAACAATTATATATTTTGATCTCAAGAATATTAGATATTAATTTTGTGGAGTTTCGAAGAAAACAAGACGTTTCGGGTGATCGTACAACTAACCGGGAGCTTAACGGAGTTAGTTAATGACCTAAGGTCCTTAAAAGTTAACTATGGGGGTCCAAAAGGTAATAAATGAAAGTTATATAAAGATTTTATGGACCAGGGACCGAAATGGTAAAGTTTAAAAAGTTTTTCCCGGTTTACCAGGTTGTCGCGGGCCTTGTAAAACTGCCAGATGCAGAAAGATGTTGACAGTTGCGAGTCCAGCCAGTTCCACCGCCTTAGAAAGCTGGTTTTTGAATTCAGGGACTGAACCAATGTATTTCATGCATAGGGGACACCTAGGATGATCAGGAAACATTTGTAGACTTGTGTGGAGTGATCTTGTGAATTGTTTTTGGCTATATAAGAGTTCTTGGTTGCTAGTTCACATGCTCATTCACAAAAATCATTCTCAACTCATCTCTGGAACTTCCTGGAGCTCAAGCAAGTTTCCTCAAGTTCCTAATTCATGCTAAGAGCCTTTGTAAGCACTCTTAGCTTCTCTAGTTCAAGATTTATTAGTCTAATGACCAAAAGTCAAAGCCGTCGTAATTAAGCTTTGACGTAGTGATTAATCACTAATGGTCCAGCCATTATTCGAATTGAAAGTGGCTATGAGTTGGTAATTATGTGGGTAATAAGTCCTTAAAAGGGCACCCCCTGATTATCAATCTAACTTGGTCAATTGTCGGGTCAAACTTAATATTAAAAAGTCAACAGAAAGCTATTTTTGCAAATAAACACATAACTGATAATGTAGAGGTTATGGAACATGTTTTAACACTAAAATAACTTGGTAAATAATGTAAGAACATGTCTAAGCATGTTCAACCCGACAGTTCTGAGTTTAGGCTCGATTCGGAACCGAAAGTCACAAAAGAAGACTTTTGCTTTGACTTTCAGTTCTGACCCGAATTAACTTGTTTTAGATATGCCTTAAGGTTCCTTTAGGACCATATTATAAGTGAGTAAAACCCTCTGAGGTTATACTACATGGTTCCTTATTTATCCGATTCATTTGCATGTTTCCGTTAATTGCTTAAAAGTTGACCATTATGCCCTCTTGATATTAAAATGAGATTTTAGAAAATGTGAGAGGACAAAAACCTTTATTACTGATTTATAAACTTGTCCTAAAAATTTGACATCAGTTTGAGGTCTAAATTAGGAGTTATGCTCAATATCGTAAATTGAAGCCTTTTTATTAATTAAACGACATTTTTGGCATAGAACCCGTTTAAACCCAAATTTTGACACCAAACCATTTACCCATTAATGTAATATAATATTTTGGGATTTTTGAAGTTTTTTTATTAATTTTTTAAACTGATCATAACATGGGGTTCTTGCTTTGATTCTGTAATTGACGGTTATACCCTTTTTGCTAATAAAATGAGTTTTACATAACATTTTGATACCAAACTTTTTGCTACTGATTTGATATGCAAAATAAAATATTTTAAGCTTTCTGAACTAATAAAAATCTCAGTTTTCCTTATATAACCTTAATATCGCTTAAAACCGACTTTTTACGCGTTTTAAACGCATAGTATGGACTAAAACTATTTTTGACATATAAGACTTAATACCTACTGTTGTTTTAAGTAAATTTCTATACTTTAACAGTAAGTAAAGTTTTGAACTCAGATTTCCAAATTTGACCTTTAAAGCTTATGTGAAATGACTAAAATGCCCCTACGGCACATAGTTTGGTTATAAATGATAAATTTCACATATATGCAATACCCTACTGATATGACTTGCAAAAATAAATATTCTTACTGATCATTTTAGACCAGAACCTCAGATTAATATTTAATCCCTTTTATAATCCTAAAATGACCAAAATACCCCTACGGGCATAAATTGGTTTTAAATCCGTTTTGGGCATGATGGAAGGTAGCCTACTGATATCATAACACATTTTAAGCATATTAACTTAGGGAACCTGTACATGACTCATTTGGTTACCCGTTATGCATTTTTCCTTTCGGTACGGTTTATGTAACTAGTTTGCATAAATTGACCGAAACGGGTCAAAACTTATCATTTTTACCTCAAAATCCAGAAGGTGTTTAGTTTACCCATATTATACAAGTCTTTATACTTGTCGGGTCTAAAACACATTCTAATCCGGTCTTCGCTTAATCTTGCGTTTTGAACCGTAAACCTTCTTTTAAAACTAACCGGTCTAAGTTTAAACTTAAATAAGACCCTTTAGGAATCTAATAGGTTATTAAAACCTTCGTTCCAGATTTACAAGCCCA
>JARYGA010049902.1:0-51052 GCA_030545235.1 Helianthus tuberosus
ACCAAGATTTAAGAAAGAACTTCTGGTGGATAGGAATGAAAAAGGATATAGCACGATATGTTTCTAAATGTCTCACTTGTTCACAAGTTAAGGCAGAACATTAGAAACTCTCAGGTCTACTACAACAATTAGAAATGCCTGTATGGAAATGGGAACTTATGACAATGGATTTTGTTACTAAGTTACCCAAAACCAGAAAAGGTAATGATGCGATTTGGGTAATTGTGGATCGATTAACCAAATCAGCTCACTTTTTACCAATGAAAGAAACCTTTAGTATGGAAAGGTTGGCAAAATTGTATGTAGATGAAGTTGTATCCTTACATGGAGTTCCACTCTCCATTGTTTCGGATAGGGATAGTCGTTTTACTTCTCATTTCTGGAAAAGTTTCCAGCAAGCTATGGGAACTCGATTAAATCTGAGCACTGCATATCATCCCCAAACAGACGGACAAAGTGAAAGGACAATCCAAACTCTAGAAGACATGCTTCGAGCATGTGTAATAGATTTTGGTGGAAAATGGGATGATCATTTACCATTAATTGAATTCTCCTATAATAATAGCTATCATTCAAGTATTGAAACCGCCCCATTTGAAGCACTATATGGAAGAAAGTGCAGAACTCCAGTCTGTTGGGCAGAAATAGGAGAAAGTCAATTATCAGGTCCTGAAATAGTGCAAGAGACGACTGATAAGATTACTCAAATCAAGGAAAGACTAAAGACGGCTCGAGATCGCCAGAAGAGTTATGCAGACAATAGATGCAAACCATTAGAATTCCAAGTTGGAGACAGAGTACTGTTAAAAGTTTCTCCTTGGAAAAGAGTTGTTAGGTTCGGTAAGAAAGGAAAGCTAAGTCCAAGATACGTAGGACCATTTCCAGTAATCCAACGTATAGGACCAGTTGCTTATCGTTTACAACTACCAGAAGAATTAGCAGGAGTACATGATGTATTTCATGTATCCAATCTCAAGAAATGTCTATCAGACGAATCTTTGGTAGTACCTCTTCGAGATATAGAGGTAAACGAAAAGCTGAAATTTGTTGAGCAACCTCTTCAAATTGAGGATCGAAAGATCAAGTTTCTTAAACATAAACGACTAGTTTTAGTCAAAGTCAGATGGGATTCAAAGAGAGGAGCTGAATACACTTGGGAGCTGGAATCAGAAATGAAGCGAAAGTATCCTCATTTATTCCAGTAAATCTCGAGGACGAGATTTTTATTAAGGTGGGGAGAATGTAACAACTCTCATAAAAAGTCCTAATTATTATATTATTTTATCTAATAGGAAACCCTAATTGAGACACCCAAGTGATTTTGCACAAACCCTAAAATTTTCAGAACAATCGGAATCAGGATCAGGGCCCCTAAAACTCATGGGGGGATAAACCCTATTTACGATTATCCTTAAATCTCGTTGTTAAAAATCGAATTTACAAAACAGTTAAGTCAGCAAGGCTAGTTCCAGACGTGGCTGACCTAGGGTAAAAACGTGTCCCTTGCGCACCGCAAGGAAAAAGGCTTACGGTGCGCAAGCCTGTTAGGTGTCCCTTGCGCACCGCAAGGATGTCAGTCTTACGGTGCGCAAGCCTGGCCAAATTTTAAGTATAAATAGCAGACATTGGCAATCGAATTTTGGTATTGAAACGACGTAAAACTTCGCTGCATGTACTGAGATACGTTCTGTTTACCACAATTAACACACACGGATCACAAATCGACGCCGCAATTCAGGGTAATAACTCGATCGCTGCTACGATTCAATGTCCGATCGATTAAACTATCCAATGGATGTTTAAGTGCTGCCCACATTGGGGTTTATGCTTTGTCATTCGTCGTTAAATCGATGGATGTTTAAGTATCGCACTTTGTCATTCGTTGTGAAGGTTTTAATCTCGTGAGTTATCGTAAATGCTGTATTAAGTTACTAACCTAGTTTGTGTGCCTGATTATTTAAACTAGGTTATCAAGGCTAATCAGTAGGATAAGCTCTGTTAAATCTGCAATGTGAGTCATTCTCTTTTTATCAAATCTATTTACAAAAGCATGTTTATTTCAAAGTTATAATTACGGGGATTAAGTCTTTGTAATCACCAAATTACAGCCGGTATGTGGGGTTTTGTATACATTACTTGATAATCGTCACCATTGGGGCAGCTATTGGGGGATATGACCATAGTCACAGATCCGGTCGAGTGACAAATACCGTGGGTAGTTGGTTTGATATCAGAAACATTGTAATCGCTCTTAATACTGTAAATTATAATAAACGAGTCGTTTTAGAAAATAGAATGATTCACTCAGTATTTCCCGCTGACAAAACCTTTTTCAAACATGTTTCAGGTGATCGGTTGTGATCCAGGAAAAGTGCCGTGAAGCACTATCAGCTTAAGGAAGTGGCTCAGTATAAAATAAAGAAACATGTTTTGTAAAATAAAAGATTTCTTCGTGAAATCTCAATATTGTAAATTACCGGGTTTTATCCCGAATTGTTAAATAAAATAATCGGGAAATACTTCAGTTTTAAAAAGATCCTGAAGAAACTTCCGCTGTTAATTAAATACCACGGGATTTCTGTTCCGTGGCTCCTGAAACGGGTCAAACCGGGTCAAGGGTCGTGACACCATCGAAGCTCTTCTATTTTTGAAGCATCACCTCTCGTGTCCTTGCATTTGATTGGTATGTGAGTTTATTATTTTAGGTGGTTCCATGTTATGTGTATACATACTATTGAATATATGTGTTGTGAATGGTTGAAGCATGAATTAGGGTAATGTTTGTGAACCGTAGCCGGCATAATTAAACTGTTGGCATGTTGAAACAACTATCATGGGTGATTAATATTTTTAATATGTGGAAGATGTTATGCGATGATGAATGGGTTCGGGTATTGTGGGTATAATCGGCTGTATTATGATTTGATTTAGAGCATTATATAAATGCTTGTTAACCTTGATCATAAAGAGGTCTAGATACTTACACGAAAACCCAGTTCGTGGATTATGTATGCATGAAATTGCTGAATGGTTATAAACCTATGTGGGAGTTTTTGAAGCTGATTTCAGAAACGGTTAGTATGATTATGTTAATGATTGACTTCATGATAAGTGTGTTTGTTTAGTTGTGTTTGAAACTGTTAGTATATATAGTTGCACAATGATTTGCAAATGTTGAAATACATGCACACTAGATTGGCTTGTTAAATAATACCCACATGATACTCGATCCAACTGGAAGGATGTGTGTGTTTGTGTATGTGCTAACTGTTGGGTAGTAATTGATAGATAGGTAGTGTTTGTTAATCATGTCGTCTGTTAGGGTTAGCGATGAAAAACTGTTGACAAACAATCAATGTCGATGAAAGTTACATTTTTCGTCGACATGCCTGTTGACGAATCATGGGTTTTTCGTCACCCTTGAACCCGACGAAAGTTGATCCTTCGTCATGTTAGTCGACGACGAACAATGATCTTTCGTTGGAGCCCTTCGTCATGTTAGTGGACGATGAACAATGGAACTTCGTCGGGATGACATTTCAGAGCGAATTAACAGAATAATTAATGTAGTATATAACGTGTTTGATGTGAATGATTGGTTACACGAATTCATTGCTACTTGATGACAACAGTAGTTGGAAATGAGGAAAACTTGTATGTATGAATGTGAATAATCACTTCAAACTGTTAGATGCTATTGCATGATATGTACTTGGAATGTAGACTAACATGAAAACTGAGTAGTTGATACATATCATACGGTGTTTTTGTGATGTATACAAACTGTGAATGTTAATGCGTGATATGCACATGAGATGCGGATGGTTGTGTTGAATGCAAGCTGTGTGATTACGTGAAGTAATTTATTATGAAACTGATCTTGATTGGTAACTACGGTAGGGTTGGTTGATTAACTGGAACAGGTAACTTGTTAAATACTGAGCAAATCTAAGGTGAGTTCACTGCTCTTTTTCCTAGCATGCGTCCCAGGGAGGGAGATCTAGTAAACGTTTAGGGGAGGAATGTCGAGTTATTGGGTTTGACTGGAATGTTAAACCTGGGATGTCGGTTAATACACTCATATATATCATTTAAGTCCCCTCTACCGATTTGTTGCCGGGGAGGCAACGGGGTATTAGTTAATAGCGCTATTTAGGTTTGGCACCCTCACACCGTATCGGGGAGGACGGGCGTGAACTAATGACCCCAGTCTTGACCATTGCTTTGATAGAGGCATTAGGGAATATGGCAAATAATCTGGAGCCATCGGCGGTAAACGAGTTATTAACAACATCAAATCTCTGAAATGTTTTAAGCTCATATCTAGTAACTAAACGTGTTAACAAACTTTGAACTCACCAGCGTCGTCTGACACACTTGTCTGCATGCTTGCAGGTCTATAGAGTTTTGTCATGGAAACTTATTGTCTGGGAGGCTGATGTGGTCATGGGTCGAGATACATGGAATCGCAAGACAAGTCTAATGGTTTTCGTACATGTGATTTATGAAACACTTAATAAATGGTTTATGCTTCCGCTGTATACAATGAATTACATTTAACGTTTTGTAACACTTTATGTGAATGAAAGTTCTTATTTAAATATAGTTATGAGTTCAATGTGATTGGTGGCTAGATCCTGGTACGTCACACGTCCTGCGGTGTTTCCGCGAGTGGTATTTTTTGGGGGTGTAACACAAACAATTATTAAGAAATGGTAAAATGATAACCTAAACAATATCAATTATCTTGAATTCCTTAGGCTGGAGGGTGTGGGGGCGCCACCCCCGCCAGCTCACCATGTATAGCACCCCATAGGGCTCCATCACCACACCCTCCATGTCACACCCCGATTTCCACGTGTCACCGGTGGGCCCGGTGGGGAGTATCGTGACGTCATGGTTGGCAACGTAATCGTCAAACAACACAATATTTAATAATGCACAGCGGAAGCAATTTAAAAGATATAACACAACCGAATTTAATATTGTAATATCAAATGTCACAATATTCGGAAGTTTATCCACAGTAGGATCGATAATAAAATGGAAACAATAGTTCAACAGACTTTTAGGCATCTTAAGCTTGCGAGACTTCTATTGATGCTAAGGAGAAATATCCAGCCAATTTTGTATAGTACCTGCATTTAGCCTTTTTTGGAAAATACGTCAGTTTACACTGGTAAATACAATCAACTGACTCATTTTGGAAAATGATTGAAAATTTGTTTGGATGCACGTGGCATAAACATTTTATAATTTGATTAAAATGCACAGAGGCAAAATTAATCTTTTTAACTTGGGAGAATTATTTAATATTATAATCTTGTGAACGAATTGCATATTACTTGTGCGTTCAGTAGCCCGGATCTTGTCCGGGTTAAAGATCAATAGACACACCACAATAATGAGTTATACACTGACAGGTGTACGCCTACACCCCGTGCTCAGGTCGTGGCCATTACTTCGAATGATGCCATGGATATCCGGGACATGGTCATTAACCCCCAAAGGCTTTAAGTAACAAGACTGTTTAAACGAGCCGATCAAGTTATTCAACTACCCACTTAATTGTGGAGATTTGATGCCCGATCAAGCGGTATGCTATATACCGTAACCCAAGCCCGTATAGGGAAAATAAGTTAAAAGTATTTACCTGAGCAAAGTATAATTCACAATTAGCAAAATGCACGTAGCTTTTACTGGTTCTCCTAATCTGGAACGAAGGTTTAATATAACCTATTAGAATCCTAACGGGTCTTTAATTAAGCTTAAGCTTAGACCAGCTAGTTTTCAAGATACGGTTCGTACGCACGATTAAGCGCAGACTGGATAGAATGTGATTTAGACCCGACAAGTTCAGAGACTTGTTTAATATGGGTCCTTCATGCACATTCTGGATTTTGAGATTAAACCGATAAGGTTTGACCCGTTTCGGCCAATTTATGTAAACTTGTTACATAAACCGAACCGAACGCGAAATAAGCGTAACGGGTATCCGTAAGAGCCATATACAGGTTTCCTAAGTTAATATGCTTCAAATATGTTGTGACATCAGTAAGATGTCTTCCATTATTCCCGAAACGTGTTTAAACACAAACTAGGCCCCGTAGGGGTAGTTTGGTCATTTAAAAGTTTATAAATGAGTTTAAGTAACAATCTGAGTTACAGGTCTGATGTAATCAGCAAATATACTCAATTTGCTAATATAAATCAGTAGGATAAGGCATGTGTGTGAACTTTATCATTTTTAACCAAACTATGCCCCGTAGGGGTATTTTGGTAATTTCACATAAGCCGAAAAGCTCAAAACTGAAGTCTGAGTTTATCAACCTTTGCTTACTATTAAAATATTATAATTTGCCTCCTATATCAGTAGGTATCAACCCGGGTATGTCCAATATAACTTTGATACATACTTTGCGTTAAAAACGCTTAATAAGGCGATTAAAGGCCGTTTCCGGGTTCGATACTTAAATCTGATATTTTTATATTTCCAGAAGGCCTAACATAATTTATTTATCATATGTGATCAGTAGCAAAAGGTTTGGAGTCGTTTAGACATGTAAAACTCATTTTATGGCCCATAAGGGCAAAACCGACAATTACCGGATTAAGCCTACGACTAATAGTTATGCTCAGCCTAAAATTAATTAAAAATCTTTAAAAATCCCAAAATAATATATTACATTAGTGGGTATTAAGTTTGATACCAAAAAGTAGGCTTAACTAGGCTATACGCTAATTATGCCGTTTTATTAACATAAAGCTTTAAACTTGCGATAATGAGCATAACTCTTAATCTACAAGTGAAACTGATGTCAAACTTTGCATACAAGTTTATATATCAATAATTTAAGTTTCTACTCTTTTACATTTCCAAAAATCACGTTTTAAGGTAATAAGGGCATAACGGTAAACATATGAGCAATTAACGGAAACATGCATATTAATTGGATAACTAATGAACTAAGGTGTATAATCACAGAGGGTTATTCTAACATGTAACCTAGTCCAATTAAAGCTCTGAGGCATTTTTAAAACATGCCTAAACGGGTCAGAACTGAAAGTGAAAGTGAAAGTCAAACTATGTGACTTTCGGTTCCGAACCGGGTCTAAACAGGAAATTGTCGGGTTGAACATGTTTAGACATGTTCTTATACTTATCACTAAGTTATAACAATGATCCAATAGGTCGTATATGATCTACAATGATAATCATGCATAAATGGCATTTTAGACTTCCGGTTGACTTTTTAATTACAAGTTTGACCCGACTTTTGACCTGCTTAGAGTGGTAATCAGGGGGAACCCTTTTAAGGGTTTATTACCCACATAAATACCAACCCATAACTACTTTTAATTCAAGATATTACTGAGCCATCAATCCTTAATCTCGAAGTCAAACCGTAGTTACGACGGTTTGACTTTTAGCTAAAATACTAAGCTAAACTCAATTAAAGAAAGACTAGTAGACTTACAAGAGTCCTATGCACAACTTATGATCAGTTGGACCTGCTTGAGAGCTCCAGAATTGATCAGCTTGCAAGAAAATGGTGTGTGGAACATTGTTGCACTACATGGCCCTTTTATAGTGAAAATTCCACCATGAATCATTGACACATGGATCTACAACCCACCACAACTGATCAACACTTGTTTCTAGAGCTTAGGGGGTGCCTAGGGGTCGTCCACAAGTGAGAAATACCGGCCAGATTGGTTAAAATCGCGCATAACAGGCTGCTGCCTGTTTTTCTGCTTCTGGCGGCCTGACGCGGCCCGCCTCAAGATTCATTAAGGCCCACGCGGGCCGCTTGGCCCTCAAAAATCAGAATTCTCATTTTTATTGTTTTGCAATTTGACCTTTGGCTTCACGAAGGGGCAACTAAGGTTATTTCTTGCATTTTGACCCCCTTATATTTACCCACAAGGGCTTTAGGACTTATACCTACTTTGCCAAGTCCTTGAACACTTCCGGTTAACCCGAAAAGTCTTAACTTTCAATGTTTGCACTTTAACCCCTCGCACACGAATTTGATCATAACTTTCTCATACGATAACGAAACTTTATGAAATTTTTATCGTGCATTCTAGTGAGCATAATTAACATTTACAAAGCTTCGGGTTTGTCAAAAGGTCACTCAGAGGTATATTTTTAAACATGTTGACACATTTAACCCCTGTAGTTTGTAATCTCTCACTTTTAGCTTCGTATGATCCATGATTTATTCGCTTGATGTTATAAACATCATGTAGGGTTATTATGAAGTATATTTATTCACTGTTGACACTTAGAACCCGTATAATCACATACTTTCCATGTTTGTCAACTTTAGTCCTTTTATAATATTTCTTTCACACGTTTAAGCATTTGACACGTGTCTACATATTATAGGACGTGAATTTTCGAGGTGTTACACTCCATTTTAAGAGGGGGGCGCCATAGTGTACTCGCCATTGTGTTAACGCCAAGGTTGAAGGGTTCAGGTGGGGCCCACTTGTTTTGCACCAATGGAATCTTTTTTTTTTGTTTAATATGGGGCTCTATCCACACCATGCAAATTAAAGGGGGCTCCATGGCTGAGGTGGATCCTAGATGGCGTTGATGTAGCCTGATAAAGCCCCTAGAGGGCTCCAACCACACCCTCCAGCTTTATAATTATGCTGACAAGCAATTAATTCTTTATTTGGATCTTCCTTTTGTTTTCAATGTGCTGATAAAGAAAAGTGATGATATCATTTCACATATGTGCTAAAATCAATTATCTTGATTAATTTTCATGTGCTAATATTATTCAAAAGTGCTACTTTTATGTATGTATTGTTTTAGTATGTGCTAATTTAACTTTCTTTAAGTGCTAAGATATGTTCTTACGGTTTGTAGGATAAATATGGTTTGTACCGGAACCAACCCCAATCATATAATCATGCGTCAATACTATGGTAGATCCAAGTTTTTTTGGCAGAAGGTGCCAAACATGGGTCATATTACAAGGGTCAAGTTAGAACATGTCGGTCCAAAAAATTACATAAATTTGTAGCGAACTCCCATGGATTATACACACGACTTAGCAATACAGGTAACCAAACATAAAAATATTATATTAACCGCACATGAGTTAATTTGGGGTGTCAAAAAGGTGTAACCTCATAAGTCTTGACTATATATAAGATGGCAAATTGGCTCATTCACAAAGGCTTCATAATTTTCAATTACTAACCGCACATGAGTTAATTTGGGGTGTAAAAAGGTGTAACCTCGTAAGTCTTGACTATATATAAGATGCAAATTGGCTCATTCACAAAGCCTCCATAATTTTCAATTACTAAATCTCTAACAATAAACAACTAGTAATTCACTAAATGAACAAATAAAAACAATAGTAAGAGTAAATTACAAGTTTTGTGCTTTATGTTTACACCAAATTGCAGGCGTTATCCTTTGCCTTTAAAATTGACGAGTTTTGTACTTAATGTTTCAAAATCGTGTACGTTACGTCCTTTAGCCGTAATCCAGTTAGATTTTCTGGTTAATTATGATCATGTGCCTTGCACATGAGGGTATTCTTGTCATTTAACCTTTTCAGGGGTTATTTTATAAATAACTTTTATTCATTCAGGCTATTCTTGTCATTTAACCTCTTCTTCTTCATCAGCATCTTCAACTTCGTGCTCTGGTAGTTTGAGTCAGTGGTTTGTCTGTCATTTGCGTACGCTAACAACACGATGTACTTCAAATCGGCGTCCAACGTTCAGGTAATTGTGGAGGATAACGAGCCTGAGGAGAAGCTGCTGGGACGGTTCCGTAGGGAAGTTATGAAGGCTGGAGTCATTCAGGAGTGTAAGTGTCGTAGGTATTTGAGAATAAACAGGAGGAGAAGAAGCAGAAGCATCGTGAGGCCGCTAAGCGCAATCGACGCAGGTTATTCTGTTTTGAAATTACTGGATTTATATAAGTTTAATCTTACTGCGATTAATTTGAATTGATGCAGTTTTTGTTGTAATTAATTAGTTAATTACCTGGAGCATATGCATTTTGATGTAGTTTAGAATTATATGGAAGTTAATTTGATTTTTGTAAAGTAATCAGCTTGTTTGCTTAGTTTTTGAATGTTTTTAGGGCAAAAAGTCCCAAACAAAGCAAACTTTGCTCTCAGGGGCTAGAATGGTCAAATTTAGCTCGATCTGATTCTACAAAATCTGTAGAGGAATGTGTACATGAAACAAGCCAGTCTGCTGATAAGTTTAAAATAGATAAGGCTTTGATTTGAGGGTCAAACGGGTTATACTTTTATCATAAACATAATATAACCGAATCTGTTTTCTTATATGTGCTTGTTGAATACAAGTAGGATTGTATATATTTATGTTTTTGGATAACACAACTTGAGGTGCACTCGTAAATGATGATGATGGTTGTGGGTTGATGATGGTGGTTGGTTGGCATTGATGGTGGTGGTGGGAGCTGGTAGTGGTAGAGAGAGAAAGCTATATATATATATATATATATATATATATACTACTTTAATAAGCATATAGGAAGGACAGAAATGGTCATTTGCCACTTTACAACCATTTGAAGCCCATTGTACAACCTTTTAAGCACAAAGGTGTTGAAAAATCCTTCAACACACGCGGAGCAGCTCATACAAACTAACCGGATCTCTTTGACCCGTTTTACCCAAATGGATCCAATATATACCTTCTTTCACTCAATCGAAACCCTAATATTCATTTCATTCACATCCGCCCCCATCCTTCTTCTTCTTCTTCTTCTTCTCTCTCTCTCTCACTAGACGCGGTTCTAGGGTTTCAAAACCAGGCGCTCCAAGATCAAGATCTAGGGTTTCTCTGTGATGAATCTCTTTACATCCGACTCCAGATCGACTTCCTTATTATCATCACCACCATTTCTAGGGTTTCTTTACCAGTCGCTTCAAGATATACGCTTCCTCAGAGATGAATCTCTCTAGATCCAATACCAGATCGACTGGTTTGACCGCTCGGTATCTTTCTTTTTACAGTATCTTTTTTTTGTTATTTGAATCGGATATGTGTAATATTTCAGATCTGCCGTTGAGTTGTTCGTGTTAGGGTGCACCGGAATAACCAGATGTGGTATGTGTTCTGTAGTTTAGTTTTTTTTCTTTAAAGAAGTTTGTATTTTTAATTTGAAGTTGATTATTGTGTTTATCTTGCAAGTATCATCTGAAATTTGAATCGGATCTGTGTAATATTTCAGATCTGCCGTTGAGTTATTCGTGTTAGGGTGCACCGGAATAACCAGATGTGGTATGTGTTCTGTAGTTTAGTTTTTTTTTTCTTTAAAGAAGTTTGTATCTTTAATTTGAAGTTGATTATTGTGTTTATCTTGCAAGTATCATCTGGAGTCGATCTCTACACAATTTCAACAAGGTATTGTTTGAGCCGTAGCTTTTTTATTCTGCGAAATGTTTGTTTGTTTACTACTGGATAACCAGATGTGGTATGTGTTCTTTAGTTTAGGTTTTTTTGAAGCCCATTGTACAACCTTTAAAGCACAAAGGTGTTGAAAAATCCTTCAACAACACGCGGACCAGCTCATATAAACTAACCGGATGCATTTGACCTGTTTTAATCAAATGGATCCAATATATACTTTCTTTCACTAAATCTAAACCCTAATTTCATTTCATTCACATCCGCCCCCATGCTCATATAAACTAACTGGTATGTTTGTAGCTGATTATGTTTGTTACAGATCTGGTATGTTTGTAGCTGATTTACATGCTTATGTTACTGATTATGTTTGTTACAGATCTGGTATGTTTGTAGCTGATTATGTTTGTTATAGATCTAATGTTACTGATAAGATCCAGTTTTGCTTTTACAGTTGCTGGTGGGTGGTAAAGGAGTCGTGTACTCCGGATTTTGTGTTCTTAATCTGTCTGAACTGAAAGTGTTTGAGGCTGTGATGCAAAAGCTGAGCTTGTGTTCTTAATCTGTCTGAACTGAAAGTGTCGAGTCTATGATGCATAAGCTGAGCTTGTGTTCTTAATATGTCTGAACTGAAAGTGTTGAGGCTATGATGCATAAGCTGAGCCTGTGAGGTTACATATTTGTTTCTCGTGCTTAAAACACTTGTACATCATGCTTTAAAGGTTGTTTAAGTTTAGTGGCAAATTACTCTTGTTGTGTACTCCGGATTTTGTGTTCTTAATCTATCTGAACTGAAAGTGTTTGAGGATGTGATGCAAAAGCTGAGCTTGTGTTCTTAATATGTCTGAACTGAAAGTGTCGAGTTTATGATGCATAAGCTGAGCTTGTGTTCTTAATATGTCTGAACTGAAAGTGTTGAGGCTATGATGCATAACCTGAGCCTGTGAGGTTACATATTTGTTTCTTGTGCTTAAAACACTTGTACATCATGCTTTAAAGGTTGTTTAAGTTTAGTGGCAAATTACTCTTGTTGTGTACTCCGGATTTTGTGTTCTTAATCTGTCTGAAATGAAAGTGTTTGAGGCTGTGATGCAAAAGTTGAGCTTGTGTTCTTAATCTGTCTGAACTGAAAGTGTTGAGTCTATGATGCATAAGCTGAGCTTGTGTTCTTAATCTGTCTGAACTCAAAGTGTTTGAGGATGTGATGCAAAAGCTGAGCTTGTGTTCTTAATCTGTCTGAACTGAAAGTGTTTGAGGCTGTGATGCAAAAGCTGAGCTTGTGTTCTTAATCTGTCTGAACTGAAAGTGTTGAGTCTATGATGCATAACTTAAGCTGAGCTTGTGTTCTTAATATGTCTGAACTGAAAGTGTTGAGGCTATGATGCATAAGCTGAGCCTGTGAGGTTACATATGTGTTTCTTGTGCTTAAAACACTTGTACATCATGCTTTAAAGGTTGTTTAAGTTTAGTGGCAAATTACTCTTGTACATCATGCTTTAAAGCGAGGTTACATAACACAATAGACTGTGATGATGATTGTATTTTGAGGGTACATAGAAGATCCGAGTAGCATCTTGGCGGGGCAATATCCAGGTTGCTTAGTTCTCACTCTGCAACTGTGTGTTGCAGCCATGGCTTTACCCGTAGTTGTGTTCATCTCTCAATTACATGTCTGAGTCTTCCAGATGTTTTGAAAGAAAGTATATATTGGATCCATTTGATTAAAACGGGTCAAATGCATCCGGTTAGTTTATATGAGCTGGTCCGCGTGTTGTTGAAGGATTTTTCAACACCATTGTGCTTTAAAGGTTGTACAATGGGCTTCAAATGGTTGTAAAGTGGCAAATGGCCATTTCTGTCCTTCCTATATGCTTATTAAAGTAGTATAGAGTATAGAGTATAGAGTATAGAGTATAGAGTATAGATATAGATATAGATAGATAGATAATGTGCTTAAAATGATTTTAGCCTTTATGTTTGTTACAGATCTGGTATGTTTGTAGCTGATTTACATGCTTATGTTATTGAAGGTTTTAGTATCTAAGTTGAGTGCTTGTAGAGTTGTGACAACCCTCGAATTTACATGTAACTTACAGTTTATTAATAATAATAAAGTGCCTGACGAGTGTGTGGAATTACGTAACTGCTTTCTGATATCTGTGTTATATTTACATGTGCATGTTGACACACTAGTAGTGTACAAAAAAGTCATTAAATAGTCTGTTATGACATCCTGAGTGTTAAAAATTAAAAACGTTGCAAAAATATATAAGTAGGACGCTTTACGGATTAATTAAGCGGTTTAACGGAACAGGATCGAACCGAACAACCGGACTTTACCTGGAACATAAAAATATTGCCATTAACATTGTTTATCTTTTTTCTGAGCCAGTTAGGGTCCCCGAATACCCTAACACCCGCTGTAATGCACAACACGCTAGTAACCGGATTAAGTCCCTACTTAACTTAACTAATACTTAACTATTAGTTGGAATTGAACTAGGATGCCCCCCCCCCCAACCGAACTCGTCCCCTAAGGGACACACCCATGTCCTTTATGTGATTAAAATATTCATCCTTGCCTAATATCAAGGGAGCATAGTAACCCTTGGTTAATGAACTTGAAATTGTCTATAAGTAATAAGCTTAAACCATCATAACCATCACCACCAACACTTGAACAAAACACACTCTCTCCCTCTCCTTGGAGCTCTCGGCCGAAGACACCCACACCCATCCATCACCTTTTCGATTTCCTTCAACCCATTCCATACATCTACAAGTGTTAAGGAACGCGTATAAGGAACCTTGGTGCATTCGGAACGCGAAGGACCTCACCCCATTGCTTTTATCCACTCGATTTTCGACTAGAATCTTCCCTAGCCTCGAGCTAGTAGTAAGTTGCTCTAAACGCCTTCTTGATCTTGTCTAGAGTGGTTAATAAGAGATTTGTCGGTTAAAATTGTGAACATATAAAATCAAAACTAAAAAGTCTTGCTAGAATGATAAACTTGTTGGTTAAAGAGTAAATAATGATGAAACATGGTAGTACAAGGTGAATCTGAAATATATGAGTATTAGTTTGCTGTAAATAACTTATAACCTGTTGTAAATCATTATTAGAAGGAATGGTAATCATATGTGTGCGTTTTAGTAGCCGTTAGACTGAAAACAGCTTGCTGATGTGTATTTTCAGCCGCCTTTAACAGGCTGTAAACAGGTCATAAACTTAACGAAAAACCGATATTTTGAATCTAAAATATGTCATTATAAAATACAGTTCTAATGGCACCGGAATCGTAATTTTTGGACTCCGTTTACTATTTTTAAAGTGTTAATTTGTAACAGCAACTTAAGCTGAATTTTGACAGCAATAAATGGGTGTCGTACTTTCAGTCATAACCTGAGTTTTGTGATGAATCGCACCATGAAATTTGTACAGTAGATAAAAACCTATGTATTTGTAATTACCCCACTGGAATTTCGTAAATCGGACACTCGATGAATTTTTAATAAATTTTTCCGTGGACTATGGTCAGAAATACATAAATCTGAGTTCAGTCCGGAATATGAATTTTTTTAAAATATTGGTAATGAACCGGACCCCGAAATTTTTACACAATAAAATATGGAACGTTTACGACATTCTGTAAAAATTTGGGAATTTTTGGAATAATTTAACTATTTTATTAAAATGTCCGAAAACAGCCGGTTTTGAATATAAATGCTGAAATGACATAAGTTGTGACTCGCGTGTCTAAATGTCAAGTATGCTATCCGTGAATGATCTAATATGCTATATATGTTATGTGTATTATCGTATGTTTGATTATGAGTGGGGAATGGATGGGAAACATACATGGGCATAAACAGTTAAAGTAATGCATGTTATGTGCTAGATACGTGTAGGAACTTTGTGCTCTAATTGAAAGCCACTAAATGACTAACTGATAAATCATACTAGGACGCGATTGACCGACCCTGACTGTTAGCTATATTGAGAATCTAACTGAGCAAACCGAGGTGAGTTCACACACTTTCTAAGGCATGGGATTCCCGGTGGTTTGGGAATGGGTTAAAGAATTAAAACTAAATCTACATATCCTACTTGGGTAGGATATGTACGGCCATCCTCCATAGATTGGATGCCATTATTAATCCTACGAATTCTCCTAGTGCAGAATACGTACGTTGTGGTCCTCCTGGTGCAGGACAACAACCTTAAAACTAGCTAGACAAAACTCTATCATGAAGTCCCTCAATTTATATCGACTTAATCGCCGAGGCCAATGGCGAGCGGGTCATTAGTTAATAGCGCTATTAGGTTTAACAAACCTCACACCGTGCCAGTCAGACGGGCGTGTACTAATGGACTATGGCAGACTGTCAGTGATGATAGACACTGATATAGGGCACAACTTATTTGCGTAGCAGTCGATATCATTCCGTCTAGTAGTTCAAACGGGGAAAGCCCCCACTGATTATGGATATGGTTTGGGTAAAGAAAAGGAACTGGATAAACATACTTTCAACTATGGGGTAACCCCCACGGCAAATAAGCCAACGAAAGTCAAACCACGTTTTCAGAAACAACTTAAAACTAAACAACCAAACGTGAACTCACTCAACTTTGTTATTGACTCGTTGTTACATGCCTTACAGGTCGCTAAATGCTTGGAGCTTGCACGGGGAAGGAGTCGTTGTGGTGTACGGACTGTTATGTTCCGTGCTTAATGTTTAAATCCTTATGAACTTACTAAACTTGCGTTTTGAAACTTTAACTTATGAACTATGGACTTATGCTTTTGAACTCACGTTTATGCTTCCGCTGTTTAAACCAAACAAGGTTAACTAGCTTTGGTCACCAATCGTATTATGTTTGGTTTTATTTACTTAATTGAGTTGTTCAATATGATTGGTGGCTCGATCCTGGTCACGTCATGCCTCCAAGCGGTGATACCCCGCATGGTGGATTTTGGGGGTGTGACAAATTGGTATCAGAGCCATTGGTTATAGTGAACTTGGTTTAAAAAAAAGAAAGGCTTTTGATAAAACCAGACTATAACCTGTACAGTGCTCAACGATCCACAACGACGCTTCGCTCCACGTGCAAGACTCGACACCATAAGTGGTATGATTTATGTTATGTTGTCGGTTAGATAGTTCTCACTGTGCATTAGATAATGTGATAATTGCTATTTGAACCTTGTGTGCTTACTCTCTAATGTCGTCCCACACACTTACACACTTTCGCGACACTTTCCTCACTTACGTTGCTTCATTATGAAGATCATGAGCGGACGCGAAGGACGTATCAACCTCACTCAAGCCCAGTTGACGGCTTTGATCAACGAACGAGTTGCGGAGGCACTCGCAGCTAACCCTGCAGGAGGTATAACCTGCCATACCAACTCACCTTATGACGTTTAGATCCTACCTTCACAAACCAACCCTCGTGCTTAACCATGCCTATTATTCTCGCACTACAGGTCAACATGCTCAACCTCCGGTGTGCACGTTCAAGACGTTCAAGGACTGCCGACCTACCACTTTCAGTGGCACCGAAGGAGCAGTGGGCCTTCTTCACTAGTTTGAAAAGCTTGAGACGGTTTTCGAGATGTGCAAATGCCCCGAAGACCGTTGGGTGAAATATGCTACCGGAACACTTGAAGGAGCTGCGTTAACCTGGTGGAAGGCACAGGTTCAACTACTAGGACTGGCAGTTGCTAATGCCACGCCCTGGAATGGTTTCAAAGAGCTGATCAAAGAGGAGTACTGTAGTCGGGATGACATCCACAAGCTAGAAGTGGAATTTTACAATCTGAAGATGACAGGATCTGAGATCGAGGCGTATACTAAGAGGTCAAACGAGCTGGCCATCTTGTGTCCAACCATGGTGAACCCTCCCATCAAACGAATTGAGCTCTATCTCAAGGGCCTTGTACCAGAGATTCAAAGTCACGTGACTTCAGCCAACTTGGGTACTATCCAGCAAGTCATCAAACTGGCTCATCGTCTCACCGACCAGGTGGTGGAGCAAAACAGGATACCCAAACGTATCAGTGCCACAGCTACTACTGATGCACCTACCGATAACAAGCGAAAATAGGATGGGAACTCCGGAAAGGGTTCTACTTCAGTTCAGTCTCAGCAGCGAAAGACTGATGACTACCAGAGTCCTGGTCAGCAATCTTCTGGTAACCAAGGACAGGGTGGATACCGAGGAAACCACCCCAAGTGCAACCGGTGCAACAAGCATCACAGCGGGCAGTGCAACAAAGGTCGATGTCAGAGATATCAAAAGCTGGGTCATGAAGCTAAGGATTGCAGGAGCCCGCGTCCTGTGAATCAGAATCGCCAACAGCAACAAGCTCCACAGACTCATCAACAGCAACAACAACAGGGCAATAAAGGATGCTTTCAGTGTGGCGCTGAAGGCCACTTTAAGAGAAACTGCCCCCAACTGAACCGGAATCAGAACAACAACAACCAAGGAAACGGGAACCACAATGGGAACAACAATGGAGGCAACAATGGAGGCGGCAATAGGGGAAACACCAATGGTAATGGAGCAAGGGGTCGTGTGTTCGTGATTGGTCAGGGAGAAGCAAGGAACGATCCCAACGTTGTGATGGGTCAGTTTCTTCTGGATGACTTCTTTGTTACTGTTTTATTCGATTCGGGTGCCGATACTAGTTATGTGTCCTTAAAAGTTAGCCAAATGCTTAAGCGCACTCCAACACTCCTGAACACCAAACACGCGGTAGAGCTAGCAAATGGTAAAAGTCTTGAAGCCACACACGTAGTTAAAGGTTGTAACCTCGTCTTAGCTGGTCAGACTTTCCCTATCGATCTTGTTCCTATCACCCTTGGTAGTTTCGACGTCGTTATTGGGATGGATTGGCGATCTCATCATCAAGCGGAGATTGTTTGCAAGGAGAAAATCGTCCGCATTCCTCGTTCTGGTGAAGAACCTCTCATGATTTGCGGCGACAAGAGTGGTGCTGTCGAAGGCATCATCTCTTTCCTTAAGGCCCAGAAGTGTTTGCGAAAGGGCCACACTGCCATTCTAGCACTCGTTACTGACACATCCACGGAAGAGAAGAGAATTGAAGACATCCCTATTGTGCGCGATTTTCCCAAGGTATTTCCAGAGGAATTACCTGGTCTTCCGCCTCATCGCCAAGTTGAGTTTCAAATCGAGCTAGCTCCTGGAGCAGCGCCAGTAGCTCGAGCACCATATCGTCTAGCTCCTTCAGAACTCGAAGAACTGTCCACACAACTACAAGAACTCTTGGAAAAGGGTTTTATACGTCCTAGCTCTTCGCCCTGGGGAGCTCCAGTCTTGTTCGTAAAGAAGAAGGATGGTACTTTCAGAATGTGTATTGACTATCGCGAGCTCAACAAGGTGACTGTGAAGAATCGTTATCCTCTTCCACGTCTTGACGACTTATTCGACCAGCTGCAAGGGTCGAGCTATTACTCTAAGATTTATTTGAGATCGGGATACCATCAGCTGAGAGTCCGAGATGAGGACGTCTCCAAAACAGCATTCAGAACTCGCTACGACCATTACGAGTTTCTGGTTATGCCATTCGGGCTGACGAATGCACCAGCTGTCTTCATGGATCTCATGAACCGAGTATGCAAGCCTTACCTGGATAAGTTCGTTATTGTGTTCATCGACGATATCCTGATCTATTCCAAGAGTCAGGAGGAACACGAGCAGCACCTACGACTTATGCTGGAACTTCTTCGAAAAGAGCAGTTGTATGCCAAGTTTTCAAAATGTGGCTTCTGGCTTCGCGAAGTCCACTTTCTAGGCCATGTGGTAAACAAGGATGGAATTCATGTGGATCCATCTAAGGTTGAATCGATCAAGAATTGGCCTGCACCCTGTACACCAACATAAATCCGCCAATTCTTGGGTTTGGCAGGATACTACAGAAGGTTTATCAAAGATTTCTCCAAGATTGCGCAACCTCTTACTTCACTGACCCAGAAGGGTGTCATCTATCGTTGGGGTGATGCCCAAGAGTCCGCATTTCAGCACTTGAAGGATAGACTTTGTAGCGCACCTATCCTCTCATTGCCTGAAGGCACAGATGATTTTGTGGTTTGCTGCGATGCTTCCATCCAAGGACTTGGTTGCGTATTGATGCAACGTGACAAGGTCATTACCTACGCATCACGCCAACTTAAAGTTCACGAAAGGAACTACACTACACACGACTTGGAACTGGGAGCAGTTGTTTTCTCGCTTAAAATATGGAGACATTACCTGTACGGTACTAAGTGCACCATTTACACCGATCACAAGAGTCTCGAGCATATCTTCAAGCAAAAGGAGTTAAATATGCGACAACGCCGATGGGTTGAGCTCTTGAATGACTATGAATGCACAATCAAGTATCACCCGGGCAAAGCCAATGTTGTGGCCGACGCCCTTAGTCGAAAGGATACCATACCTAGGCGTGTACGTGCTTTACAGCTTACCATCCAATCCAACCTCCCCTCTCAGATTCGTGATGCTCAGGTCGAAGCATTGAAGGTAGAGAACATTAGGGCTGAATCCCTACAAGGATCGAGGCAGCGGCTAGAACAAAAGGAAGACGACGCTTACTATGTAAACGGACGCATCTGGGTTCCATTTTATGGAAACTTACGCGAGCTTGTGATGGACGAAGCGCACAAGTCTCGTTATTCGGTACATCCTGGTTCGGATAAAATGTACCATGACCTCAAGACTACGTATTGGTGGCCTGGCATGAAAGCCCACATAGCAACCTACGTCAGCAAGTGCTTGACTTGTGCGAGAGTCAAGTCTGAATATCAGAAACCATCAGGCCCACTTCAACAACCGGAGATCCCGAAATGGAAATGGGAGCAAATTTCCATGGATTTCGTTACCGGCCTGCCCAGATCTCAACGCGGAAACGATACCATTTGGGTGATCGTAGATCGACTGACCAAGTCTGCACATTTTCTGGCTATCAAAGAAACGGATAAGTTTTCTACTCTTGCAGACATTTACCTAAAGGAAGTGGTATCAAGGCACGGAGTGCCAACCTCCATCATTTCTGATCGTGACGCGCGTTTTACTTCTGAACTGTGGCAAGCAATGCACAAGTCCTTTGGCTCACGTTTAGATATGAGCACCGCTTATCACCCGCAGACGGATGGGCAATCTGAACGCACCATCCAAACCCTTGAAGACATGCTTAGGGCATGTGTAATCGATTTTGGTAATGGCTGGGAAAAGCACCTCCCGCTAGTGGAGTTTTCATACAATAACAGCTACCACACCAGCATCCAAGCCGCTCCGTTTGAGGCATTGTACAGACGCAAATTCCGATCACCTCTCTGTTGGGCAGAAGTTGGTGACAGTCAATCCACTGGCCCAGAACTTGTGGTAGACACCACCGAGAAAATTGCTCAGATACGACAGCGAATGGCGGCAGCTCGTGACCGTCAGAAAAGCTATGCTGATAAAGGAAGAAAACCACTCGAGCTCCAGGTTGGGGATCGAGTGCTACTCAAAGACTCACCTTGGAAAGGTGTAGTCCGCTTTGGCAAACGAGGCAAACTCAATCCGCGTTATGTCGGACCATTCGAAGTCACCGAGAAAATTGGCAAAGTCGCCTACAGGTTGAATCTACCTGAAGAACTCAGCGGAGTTCACAATGTTTTCCATGTGTCGAATCTGAAAAAGTGCCTGTCAGATGAGACCCTCATAGTTCCCCTCAAGGAACTCACAATCGACGACCAACTGCGATTCGTTGAGGAACCTGTAGAGATTACTGATCGAGATGTTAAGATCCTCAAGCATACCAGGATACCTCTGGTCCGAGTTCGTTGGAATGCTCGTCGTGGCCCAGAGTATACCTGGGAACGCGAAGACCAAATGAAACTCAAGTATCCCCAGCTGTTTAAGAAAAACGCAACCACTACTGAGGCTGAAGCTACTGCAGAATTTCGGGACGAAATTCCAAATCAACAGGGGGATGATGTGACGCCCCAGGAAAATCTGGAAAACAACGCAACTTAACTAGCTTCCTCAGTAACCACGCGCTAAATTTCGGGGCGAAATTCTCTTAACAGGGGGAGAATGTGACAACCCTAGAATTTACATGTAACTTACAGTTTATTAATAATAAAGTGCCTGACGACTGTGTGGAATTACGTAACTGCTTTCTGATATCTGTGTTATATTTACATGTGCATGTTGACACACTAGTAGTCTACAGAAAAGTCATTAAATAGTCTGTTATGACTTCCTGAGTGTTAAAAATTAAAAACGTTGCAAAAATATACAAGTAGGACGCTTTACGGATTAATTAAGCGGTTTAACGGAACAGGATCGAACCGAACAACCGGACTTTACCCGGAACATAAAAATATTGCCATTAACATTGTTTATCTTTTTTCTGAGCCAGTTAGGGTCCCCGAATACCCTAACACCCGCTGTAATGCACAACACGCTAGTAACCGGATTAAGTCCCTACTTAACTTAACTAATACTTAACTATTAGTTGGAATTGAACTAGGATGCCCCCCCCCAACCGAACTCGTCCCCTAGGGGACACACCCATGTCCTTTATGTGATTAAAATATTCATCCTTGCCTAATATCAAGGGAGCATAGTAACCCTTGGTTAATGAACTTGAAATTGTCTATAAGTAATAAGCTTAAACCATCACCACCAACACTTGAACAAAACACACTTTCTCCCTCTCCTTGGAGCTCTCGGCCGAAGACACCCACACCCATCCATCACCTTTTCGATTTCCTTCAACCCATTCCATACATCTACAAGTGTTAAGGAACGCGTATAAGGAACCTTGGTGCATTCGGAACGCGAAGGACCTCACCCCATTGCTTTTATCCACTCGATTTTCGACTAGAATCTTCCCTAGCCTCGAGCTAGTAGTAAGTTGCTCTAAACGCCTTCTTGATCTTGTCTAGAGTGGTTAATAAGAGATTTGTCGGTTAAAATTGTGAACATATAAAATCAAAACTAAAAAGTCTTGCTAGAATGATAAACTTGTTGGTTAAAGAGTAAATAATGATGAAACATGGTAGTACAAGGTGAATCTGAAATATATGAGTATTAGTTTGCTGTAAATAACTTATAACCTGTTGTAAATCATTATTAGAAGGAATGGTAATCATATGTGTGCGTTTTAGTAGCCGTTAGACTGAAAACAGCTTGCTGATGTGTATTTTCAGCCGCCTTTAACAGGCTGTAAACAGGTCATAAACTTAACGAAAAACCGATATTTTGAATCTAAAATATGTCATTATAAAATACAGTTCTAATGGCACCGGAATCGTAATTTTTGGACTCCGTTTACTATTTTTAAAGTGTTAATTTGTAACAGCAACTTAAGCTGAATTTTGACAGCAATAAATGGGTGTCGTACTTTCAGTCATAACCTGAGTTTTGTGATGAATCGGACCATGAAATTTATACAGTAGATAAAAACCTATGTATTTGTAATTACCCAACTGGAATTTCGTAAATCGGACACTCGATGAATTTTTAATAAATTTTTCCGTGGACTATGGTCAGAAATACATAAATCTGAGTTCAGTCCGGAATATGAATTTTTTTAAAATATTGGTAATGAACCGGACCCCGAAATTTTTACACAATAAAATATGGAACGTTTACGACATTCTGTAAAAATTTGGGAATTTTTGGAATAATTTAACTATTTTATCAAAATGTCCGAAAACAGCCGGTTTTGAATATAAATGCTGAAATGACATAAGTTGTGACTCGCGTGTCTAAATGTCAAGTATGCTATCCGTGAATGATCTAATATGCTATATATGTTATGTGTATTATCGTATGTTTGATTATGAGTGGGGAATGGATGGGAAACATACATGGGCATAAACAGTTAAAGTAATGCATGTTATGTGCTAGATACGTGTAGGAACTTTGTGCTCTAATTGAAAGCCACTAAATGACTAACTGATAAATCATACTAGGACGCGATTGACCGACCCTGACTGTTAGCTATATTGAGAATCTAACCGAGCAAACCGAGGTGAGTTCACACACTTTCTAAGGCATGGGATTCCCGGTGGTTTGGGAATGGGTTAAAGAATTAAAACTAAATCTACATATCCTACTTGGGTAGGATATGTACGGCCATCCTCCATAGATTGGATGCCATTATTAATCCTACGAATTCTCCTAGTGCAGAATACGTACGTTGTGGTCCTCCTGGTGCAGGACAACAACCTTAAAACTAGCTAGACAAAACTCTATCATGAAGTCCCTCAATTTATATCGACTTAATCGCCGAGGCCAATGGCGAGCGGGTCATTAGTTAATAGCGCTATTAGGTTTAACAAACCTCACACCGTGCCAGTCAGACGGGCGTGTACTAATGGACTATGGCAGACTGTCAGTGATGATAGACACTGATATAGGCCACAACTTATTTGCGTACCAGTCGATATCATTCCGTCTAGTAGTTCAAACGGGGAAAGCCCCCACTGATTATGGATATGGTTTGGGTAAAGAAAAGGAACTGGATAAACATACTTTCAACTATGGGGTGACCCCCACGGCAAATAAGCCAACGAAAGTCAAACCACGTTTTCAGAAACAACTTAAAACTAAACAACCAAACGTGAACTCACTCAACTTTGTTGTTGACTCGTTGTTACATGCCTTACAGGTCGCTAAATGCTTGGAGCTTGCACGGGGAAGGAGTCGTTGTGGTGTACGGACTGTTATGTTCCGTGCTTAATGTTTAAATCCTTATGAACTTACTAAACTTGCGTTTTGAAACTTTAACTTATGAACTATGGACTTATGCTTTTGAACTCACGTTTATGCTTCCGCTGTTTAAACCAAACAAGGTTAACTAGCTTTGGTCACCAATCGTATTATGTTTGGTTTTATTTACTTAATTGAGTTGTTCAATATGATTGGTGGCTCGATCCTGGTCACGTCATGCCTCCAAGCGGTGATACCCCGCATGGTGGATTTTGGGGGTGTGACAGATTGGTATCAGAGCCATTGGTTATAGTGAACTTGGTTTAAAAAAAAAGAAAGGCTTTTGATAAAACCAGACTATAACCTGTACAGTGCTCAACGATCCACAACGACGCTTCGCTCCACGTGCAAGACTCGACACCATAAGTGGTATGATTTATGTTATGTTGTCGGTTAGATAGTTCTCACTGTGCATTAGATAATGTGATAATTGCTATTTGAACCTTGTGTGCTTACTCTCTAATGTCGTCCCACACACTTACACACTTTCGCGACACTTTCCTCACTTACGTTGCTTCATTATGAAGATCATGAGCGGACGCGAAGGACGTATCAACCTCACTCAAGCCCAGTTGACGGCTTTGATCAACGAACGAGTTGCGGAGGCACTCGCAGCTAACCCTGCAGGAGGTATAACCTGCCATACCAACTCACCTTATGACGTTTAGATCCTACCTTCACAAACCAACCCTCGTGCTTAACCATGCCTATTATTCTCGCACTACAGGTCAACATGCTCAACCTCCGGTGTGCACGTTCAAGACGTTCATGGACTGCCGACCTACCACTTTCAGTGGCACCGAAGGAGCAGTGGGCCTTCTTCACTGGTTTGAAAAGCTTGAGACAGGTTTCGAGATGTGCAAATGCCCCGAAGACCGTTGGGTGAAATATGCTACCGGAACACTTGAAGGAGCTGCGTTAACCTGGTGGAAGGCACAGGTTCAACTACTAGGACTGGCAGTTGCTAATGCCACGCCCTGGAATGGTTTCAAAGAGCTGATCAAAGAGGAGTACTGTAGTCGGGATGACATCCACAAGCTAGAAGTGGAATTTTACAATCTGAAGATGACAGGATCTGAGATCGAGGCGTATACTAAGAGGTCAAACGAGCTGGCCATCTTGTGTCCAACCATGGTGAACCCTCCCATCAAACGAATTGAGCTCTATCTCAAGGGCCTTGTACCAGAGATTCAAAGTCACGTGACTTCAGCCAACTTGGGTACCATCCAGCAAGTCATCAAACTGGCTCATCGTCTCACCGACCAGGTGGTGGAGCAAAACAGGCTACCCAAACGTATCAGTGCCACAGCTACTACTGATGCACCTACCGATAACAAGCGAAAATGGGATGGGAACTCCGGAAAGGGTTCTACTTCAGTTCAGTCTCAGCAGCGAAAGACTGATGACTACCAGAGTCCTGGTCAGCAATCTTCTGGTAACCAAGGACATGGTGGATACCGAGGAAACAACCCCAAGTGCAACCGGTGCAACAAGCATCACAGCGGGCAGTGCAACAAAGGTCGCTGTCAGAGATATCAAAAGCTGGGTCATGAAGCTAAGGATTGTAGGAGCCCGCGTCCTGTGAATCAGAATCGCCAACAGCAACAAGCTCCACAGACCCATCAACAGCAACAACAACAGGGCAATAAAGGATGCTTTCAGTGTGGCGCTGAAGGCCACTTTAAGAGAAACTGCCCCCAACTGAACCGGAATCAGAACAACAACAACCAAGGAAACGGGAACCACAATGGGAACAACAATGGAGGCAACAATGGAGGCGGCAATGGGGGAAACAACAATGGTAATGGAGCAAGGGGTCGTGTGTTCGTGATTGGTCAGGGAGAAGCAAGGAACGATCCCAACGTTGTGATGGGTCAGTTTCTTCTGGATGACTTCTTTGTTACTGTTTTATTCGATTCGGGTGCCGATACTAGTTATGTGTCCTTAAAAGTTAGCCAAATGCTTAAGCGCACTCCAACACTCCTGAACACCAAACACGCGGTAGAGCTAGCAAATGGTAAAAGTCTTGAAGCCACACACGTAGTTAAAGGTTGTAACCTCGTCTTAGCTGGTCAGACTTTCCCTATCGATCTTGTTCCTATCACCCTTGGTAGTTTCGACGTCGTTATTGGGATAGATTGGCTATCTCATCATCAAGCGGAGATTGTTTGCAAGGAGAAAATCGTCCGCATTCCTCGTTCTGGTGAAGAACCTCTCATGATTCGCGGCGACAAGAGTGGTGCTGTCGAAGGCATCATCTCTTTCCTTAAGGCCCAGAAGTGTTTGCGAAAGGGCCACACTGCCATTCTAGCACTCGTTACTGACACATCCACGGAAGAGAAGAGAATTGAAGACATCCCTATTGTGCGCGATTTTCCCGAGGTATTTCCAGAGGAATTACCTGGTCTTCCGCCTCATCGCCAAGTTGAGTTTCAAATCGAGCTAGCTCCTGGAGCAGCGCCAGTAGCTCGAGCACCATATCGTCTAGCTCCATCAGAACTCGAAGAACTGTCCACACAACTACAAGAACTCTTGGAAAAGGGTTTTATACGTCCTAGCTCTTCGCCCTGGGGAGCTCCAGTCTTGTTCGTAAAGAAGAAGGATGGTACTTTCAGAATGTGTATTGACTATCGCGAGCTCAACAAGGTGACTGTGAAGAATCGTTATCCTCTTCCACGTCTTGACGACTTATTCGACCAGCTGCAAGGGTCGAGCTATTACTCTAAGATTGATTTGAGATCGGGATACCATCAGCTGAGAGTCCGAGATGAGGACGTCTCCAAAACAGCATTCAGAACTCGCTACGGCCATTACGAGTTTCTGGTTATGCCATTCGGGCTGACGAATGCACCAGCGGTCTTCATGGATCTCATGAACCGAGTATGCAAGCCTTACCTGGATAACTTCGTTATTGTGTTCATCGACGATATCCTGATCTATTCCAAGAGTCAGGAGGAACACGAGCAGCACCTACGACTTATGCTGGAACTTCTTCGAAAAGAGCAGTTGTATGCCAAGTTTTCAAAATGTGACTTCTGGCTTCGCGAAGTCCACTTTCTAGGCCATGTGGTAAACAAGGATGGAATTCATGTGGATCCATCTAAGGTTGAATCGATCAAGAATTGGCCTGCACCCCGTACACCAACATAAATCCGCCAATTCTTGGGTTTGGCAGGATACTACAGAAGGTTTATCAAAGATTTCTCCAAAATTGCGCAACCTCTTACTTCACTGACCCAGAAGGGTGTCATCTATCGTTGGGGTGATGCCCAAGAGTCCGCATTTCAGCACTTGGAGGATAGACTTTGTAGCGCGCCTATCCTCTCATTGCCTGAAGGCACAGATGATTTTGTGGTTTGCTGCGATGCTTCCATCCAAGGACTTGGTTGCGTATTGATGCAATGTGACAAGGTCATTACGTACGCATCACGCCAACTTAAAGTTCACGAAAGGAACTACACTACACACGACTTGGAACTGGGAGCAGTTGTTTTCTCGCTTAAAATATGGAGACATTACCTGTACGGTACTAAGTGCACCATTTACACCGATCACAAGAGTCTCGAGCATATCTTCAAGCAAAAGGAGTTAAATATGCGACAACGCCGATGGGTTGAGCTCTTGAATGACTATGAATGCGCAATCAAGTATCACCCGGGCAAAGCCAATGTTGTGGCCGACGCCCTTAGTCGAAAGGATACCATACCTAGGTGTGTACGTGCTTTACAGCTTACCATCCAATCCAACCTCCCCTCTCAGATTCGTGATGCTCAGGTCGAAGCATTGAAGGTAGAGAACATTAGGGCTGAATCCCTACAAGGATTGAGGCAGCGGCTAGAACAAAAGGAAGACGACGCTTACTATGTAAACGGACGCATCTGGGTTCCATTTTATGGAAACTTACGCGAGCTTGTGATGGACGAAGCGCACAAGTCTCGTTATTCGGTACATCCTGGTTCGGATAAAATGTACCATGACCTCAAGACTACGTATTGGTGGCCTGGCATGAAAGCCCACATAGCAACCTACGTCAGCAAGTGCTTGACTTGTGCGAGAGTCAAGTCTGAATATCAGAAACCATCAGGCCCACTTCAAAAACCGGAGATCCCGAAATGGAAATGGGAGCAAATTTCCATGGATTTCGTTACCGGCATTCCCAGATCTCAACGCGGAAACGATACCATTTGGGTGATCGTAGATCGATTGACCAAGTCTGCACATTTTCTGGCTATCAAAGAAACGGATAAGTTTTCTACTCTTGCAGACATTTACCTAAAGGAAGTGGTATCAAGGCACGGAGTGCCAACCTCCATCATTTCTGATCGTGACGCGCGTTTTACTTCTGAACTGTGGCAAGCAATGCACAAGTCCTTTGGCTCACGTTTAGATATGTGCACCGCTTATCACCCGCAGACGGATGGGCAATCTGAACGCACCATCCAAACCCTTGAAGACATACTTAGGGCATGTGTAATCGATTTTGGTAATGGCTGGGAAAAGCACCTCCCGCTAGTCGAGTTTTCATACAATAACAGCTACTACACCAGCATCCAAGCCGCTCCGTTTGAGGCATTGTACGGACGCAAATGCCGATCACCTCTCTGTTGGGCAGAAGTTGGCGACAGTCAAATCACTGGCCCAGAACTTGTGGTAGACACCACCGAGAAAATTGCTCAGATACGACAGCGAATGGCGGCAGCTCGTGACCGTCAGAAAAGCTATGCTGATAAAGGAAGAAAACCACTCGAGCTCCAGGTTGGGGATCGAGTGCTACTCAAAGACTCACCTTGGAAAGGTGTAGTCCGCTTTGGCAAACGAGGCAAACTCAATCCACGTTATGTCGGACCATTCGAAGTCACCGAGAAAATTGGCAAAGTCGCCTACAGGTTGAATCTACCTGAAGAACTCAGCGGAGTTCACAATGTTTTCCATGTGTCGAATCTGAAAAAGTGCCTGTCAGATGAGACCCTCATAGTTCCCCTCAAGGAACTCACAATCGACGACCAACTGCGATTCGTCGAGGAACCTGTAGAGATTACTGATCGAGATGTTAAGATCCTCAAGCATACTAGGATACCTCTGGTCCGAGTTCGTTGGAATGCTCGTCGTGGCCCAGAGTATACCTGGGAACGCGAAGACCAAATGAAACTCAAGTATCCCCAGCTGTTTAAGAAAAACGCAACCACTACTGAGGCTGAAGCTACTGCAGAATTTCGGGACAAAATTCCAAATCAACGGGGGGATGATGTGACGCCCCAGGAAAATCTGGAAAACAACGCAACTTAACTAGCTTCCTCAGTAACCACGCGCTAAATTTCGGGACGAAATTCTCTTAACAGGGGGAGAATGTGACAACCCTAGAATTTACATGTAACTTACAGTTTATTAATAATAATAAAGTGCCTGACGACTGTGTGGAATTACGTAACTGCTTTCTGATATCTGTGTTATATTTTCATGTGCATGTTGACACACTAGTAGTGTACAAAAAAGTCATTAAATAGTCTGTTATGACTTCCTGAGTGTTAAAAATTAAAAACGTTGCAAAAATATATAAGTAGGACGCTTTACGGATTAATTAAGCGGTTTAACGGAACAGGATCGAACCGAACAACCGGACTTTACCCGGAACATAAAAATATTGCCATTAACATTGTTTATCTTTTTTCTGAGCCAGTTAGGGTCCCCGAATACCCTAACACCCGCTGTAATGCACAACACGCTAGTAACCGGATTAAGTCCCTACTTAACTTAACTAATACTTAACTATTAGTTGGAATTGAACTAGGATGCCCCCCCCCCCAACCGAACTCGTCCCCTAGGGGACACACCCATGTCCTTTATGTGATTAAAATATCCATCCTTGCCTAATATCAAGGGAGCATAGTAACCCTTGGTTAATGAACTTGAAATTGTCTATAAGTAATAAGCTTAAACCATCACCACCAACACTTGAACAAAACACACTTTCTCCCTCTCCTTGGAGCTCTCGGCCGAAGACACCCACACCCATCCATCACCTTTTCGATTTCCTTCAACCCATTCCATACATCTACAAGTGTTAAGGAACGCGTATAAGGAACCTAGGTGCATTCGGAACGCGAAGGACCTCACCCCATTGCTTTTATCCACTCGATTTTCGACTAGAATCTTCCCTAGCCTCGAGCTAGTAGTAAGTTGCTCTAAACGCCTTCTTGATCTTGTCTAGAGTGGTTAATAAGAGATTTGTCGGTTAAAATTGTGAACATATAAAATCAAAACTAAAAAGTCTTGCTAGAATGATAAACTTGTTGGTTAAAGAGTAAATAATGATGAAACATGGTAGTACAAGGTGAATCTGAAATATATGAGTATTAGTTTGCTGTAAATAACTTATAACCTGTTGTAAATCATTATTAGAAGGAATGGTAATCATATGTGTGCGTTTTAGTAGCCGTTAGACTGAAAACAGCTTGCTGATGTGTATTTTCAGCCGCCTTTAACAGGCTGTAAACAGGTCATAAACTTAACGAAAAACCGATATTTTGAATCTAAAATATGTCATTATAAAATACGGTTCTAATGGCACCAGAATCGTAATTTTTGGACTCCGTTTACTATTTTTAAAGTGTTAATTTGTAACAGCAACTTAAGCTGAATTTTCACAGCAATAAATGGGTGTCGTACTTTCAGTCATAACCTGAGTTTTGTGATGAATCGCACCATGAAATTTGTACAGTAGATAACAACCTATGTATTTGTAATTACCCCACTGGAATTTCATAAATCAGACACTCGATGAATTTTTAATAAATTTTTCCGTGGACTGTGGTCAGAAATACATAAATCTGAGTTCAGTCCGGAATATGAATTTTTATAAAATATTGGTAATGAACCGGACCCCGACATTTTTACACAATAAAATATGGAATGTTTAAGACATTCTGTAAAAATTTGGGAATTTTTGGAATAATTTAACTATTTTATTAAAATGTCCGAAAACAGCCGGTTTTGAATATAAATGCTGAAATGACATAAGTTATGACTCGCGTGTCTAAATGTCAAGCATGCTATCCGTGAATGATCTAATATGCTATATATGTTATGTGTATTATCGTATGTTTGATTATGAGTGGGGAATGGATGGGAAACATACATGGGCATAAACAGTTAAAGTAATGCATGTTATGTGCTAGATACGTGTAGGAACTTTGTGCTCTAATTGAAAGCCACTAAATGACTAACTGATAAATCATACTAGGACGCGATTGACCGACCCTGACTGTTAGCTATATTGAGAATCTAACCGAGCAAACCGAGGTGAGTTCACACACTTTCTAAGGCATGGGATTCCCGGTGGTTTGGGAATGGGTTAAAGAATTAAAACTAAATCTACATATCCTACTTGGGTAGGATATGTACGGCCATCCTCCATAGATTGGATGCCATTATTAATCCTACGAATTCTCCTAGTGCAGAATACGTACGTTGTGGTCCTCCTGGTGCAGGACAACAACCTTAAAACTAGCTAGACAAAACTCTATCATGAAGTCCCTCAATTTATATCGACTTAATCGCCGAGGCCAATGGCGAGCGGGTCATTAGTTAATAGCGCTATTAGGTTTAACAAACCTCACACCGTGCCAGTCGGACGGGCGTGTACTAATGGACTATGGCAGACTGTCAGTGATGATAGACACTGATATAGGGCACAACTTATTTGCGTAGCAGTCGATATCATTCCGTCTAGTAGTTCAAACGGGGAAAGCCCCCACTGATTATGGATATGGTTTGGGTAAAGAAAAGGAACTGGATAAACATACTTTCAACTATGGGGTGACCCCCACGGCAAATAAGCCAACGAAAGTCAAACCACGTTTTCAGAAACAACTTAAAACTAAACAACCAAACGTGAACTCACTCAACTTTGTTGTTGACTCGTTGTTACATGCCTTACAGGTCGCTAAATGCTTGGAGCTTGCACGGGGAAGGAGTCGTTGTGGTGTACGGACTGTTATGTTCCGTGCTTAATGTTTAAATCCTTATGAACTTACTAAACTTGCGTTTTGAAACTTTAACTTATGAACTATGGACTTATGCTTTTGAACTCACGTTTATGCTTCCGCTGTTTAAACCAAACAAGGTTAACTAGCTTTGGTCACCAATCGTATTATGTTTGGTTTTATTTACTTAATTGAGTTGTTCAATATGATTGGTGGCTCGATCCTGGTCACGTCACGCCTCCAAGCGGTGATACCCCGCATGGTGGATTTTGGGGGTGTGACAAGAGTTGTGATGAATTGTGATGAATGTAGTTGAATATAGACTTCCAAGCATGCTTCCTTTCTGACAAATCCGAACAGTGTTTGCTTTTACAGCTGTATTTGAACAGTCATCGTTAGTAAAAAAAATTCAAAAAGGATAGCAGTAAAATATTTTGGATTCTGAAAGGTTGTCAACTGTTCAAAGACTTTTTGTGAAAAGTCGTCAATTGTTGAACTGTAAAATCAGGAGTTAGGTTTCTGAAAAAGGTTTCGAAAGTCTTTTTGACAGGTTACTGTCCATTTTTTTTGTCATAAAAAAAAACTAAATCAATTTTTACTTTAAATTCAAAAATTTTATTAAAAAGAGTTATAATTTGATGCAAGTGCAAAGCTGTTTAGAGTTTTAACCTGATTCATTACTTTAAATCAATTGTTACTTTAAATTCAAAAAGTTTATTAAAAAGAATTATAATTTGATGCAAGTGCAAAGCTGTTTAGAGTTTTAACCTGATTCATTACTTTAAAAATATTGTTACTTTAAATTAAAAAAGTTTATTAAAAAGAGTTATAATGTGATGCAAAAGCTGAGCTTGTGTTCTTAATCTGTCTGAACTGAAAGTGTTGAGTCTATGATGCATAAGCTGAGCTTGTGTTCTTAATCTGTCTGAACTGAAAGTGTTTGAGGCTGTGACGCAAAAGCTGAGCTTGTGTTCTTAATCTGTCTGAACTGAAAGTGTTTGAGGTTGTGATGCAAAAGCTGAGCTTGTGTTCTTAATATGTCTGAACTAAAAGTGTTGAGGCTATGATGCATAAGCTGAGCCTGTGAGGTTACAAATGTGTTTCTTGTGCTTAAAACACTTGTACATCATGCTTTAAAGGTTGTTTAAGTTTAGTGGCAAATTACTCTTGTACATCATGCTTTAAAGCGAGGTTACATAACACAATTGACTGTGATGATGATTGTATTTTGAGGGTACATAGAAGATCCGAGTAGCATCTTGGCGGGGCAATATCCAGGTTGCATAGTTCTCACTCTGCAACCGTGTGTTGCAGCCATGGCTTTACCCGTAGTTGTGTTCATCTCTCAATTACATGTCTGAGTCTTCCAGATGTTTTGATAAGCAAATGAGCAGGTGGTGTATTGAAATCAATTAGCTATAGTTTGATGTTTATTGTGATATTTTGCTTACACAACATATATTGAACCGATTTGGAGTTGCTAGGGTTTCAGTATGAAAGCAAAACAGAGAACAAATAGAGTATTTAGTCTGAGTGAAAGAAAGTATATATCCGGAGCGTTCTTCATGTTTGTTTTGCTTTGAAAAAACAGAGTGTGGTTATTGGTCATTTGAATGTGTTTGATTCGATGATAATCAGTTATTTGGGTATTTTGGGTACTTCATGTTTGTTTTGCTTGTGAAAAAATAGATGGTTCTTCATGTTGTGTACTCCAGATTTTGTGTACTCCGGATTCATTTGACAAAGGAGTTGTGTAATCCGGATTTTGTGTTCTTAATCTATCTGAACTGAAAGTGTTTGATGCTGTGATGCAAAAGCTGAGCTTGTGTTCTTAATCTGTAGCATTCATACATGAAACACTTGTACATCATGCTTTAAAGGTTGTTTAAGTTTAGTGGCAAATTACTCTTGTACATCATGCTTTAAAGAGAGGTTACATAACACAATAGAATGTGATGATGATTGTATTTTGAGGGTACATAGAAGATCCTAGTAGCATCTTGGCGGGGCAATATCCAGGTTGCATAGTTCTCACTCTGCAGATGTTTTGATAAGCAAATGAGCAGGTTATGATGCATAATATGTCTGAACTGAAAGTGTTGAGGCTATGATGCATAAGCTGAGCCTGTGAGGTTATGATGCGTAATATGTTTGAACTGAAAGTGTTGAGGCTATGATGCATAAGCTGAGCCTGTGAGGTTATGATGCATAATATGTTTGAACTGAAGTCAAGTTGGGTCCAAGGTGAATGCTGGAGTACTTTAGAAGTCAAGTTGGGTCCAAGGCTTGGAAGAAGGTGGGAGTTGTGGCTTTCGCTACGATATGGAGACTTTGGACGAGCAGAAATGAGAAAGAATTTAATGGCAACAACATTCCGATCGCTAAAGTGTACCAGTTTTGTTTTGATAGTCATTATGTATGATTTGAGAAGCTTTGACCATGTTGATATGTGTATTTCAATTTGTTGTATTTATGAACACAGATTATATTAAGAAAAAAAGAAAGTTATTTTTGTATTGTGCAATCATCATCTTCTTAGAGTTTTGGCGTGGTTTGATTTCATTCTTTGATGCGCAATGGAAAGAATCTTACTTTCACTTATACTTGTAGCATTCATACACGAAAACTGACCTGACCTGAGACCAACCCAAAATTCATACAAAGTGGTTTAGTTATATTCTTTTGACTAAATGAATATTTTTTAGTAATACTTGTAGCATTCATACACGAAAACTTACTTTCACTTATACTTATATTCTTTTGACTAAATGAATATTTTTTTTCATGGGTTACATTTTATTTTTCATGGGTTACATTTTAATTTTGTTACATCCCTGTTTGATTTGTTAACCCGTCCTATTCATTTCCACCTTTGATTTATATTTTAACTTTCAGGCTGTAATGAAGGTTCAACCAGAACTAAACGGAAAACTAACAGGTGTCGCCTTTAGACAAAACATATATTAAATGTAAACTTTTAATACATACAATACAGAGACAAAACGTCATACCAACTTCGTAGACTTGGCAGAACTTACAGACTCGATAACAAAAGACCGTAACATACAATACAGAGACACGCAATTGTGGATCTTTGCTGACGGGTGCACTTCGGAATGTAGCAGATATGAATGAATATAACCCCAGTGGTAGATATGTAATTAGCAAGCTCTGGAATTTCAAGGAAAATCCAAGAGCTACACTGGGGTTATATTCATTCATATCAATCACTTCCTGGTGTGCACCGCACCATCTTCTAGGAGGTTGTTAAGTGTTCTCGCCTTCGTAGTTGGTGTTTTGCGTATCTTTACATCTGCAGCCATTCTGTACAAACAAACCTGAACAAAGCAAAACAAATCAATCCTATGTTTTTTCACAAGTAAAACAAACATGAAGTACCCAAAATACCCAAATAACTGATTATCATAGAATCAAACACATTCAAATGACCAATAAACACACTCTGTTTTTTCAAAGCAAAACAAACATGAAGAACCCTCTGTTAAACAAAACAAACATGAAGTACCCAAAATACCCAAATAACTGATTATCATCGAATCAAACACATTCAAATGACCAATAAACACACTCTGTTTTTTCAAAGCAAAACAAACATGAAGAACCATCTGTTTTTTCACAAGCAAAACAAACATGAAGTACCCAAAATACCCAAATACTAACTGATTATCATCGAATCAAACACATTCAAATGACCAATAAACACACTCTGTTTTTTCAAAGCAAAACAAACATGAAGAACCCTCTGTTTTTTCACAAGCAAAACAAACATTAAGAACCCAAAATACCCAAATACCCAAATAACATGATGAAACCCTCTGTTATTTCATCGAATCAAACCATAAATCAAAATGAGGAACACATCCAAATCATCGAATCAAACCAAAAATACCCAAATAACACATTCACATCATTGAATCAAACCAAAAATCAATGAGGAACACATCAATCCGAAACTGATCCGATCAGTTCTTTTTAAACAGTTCTCAAGCAACCAAGTATCATAGTTTCAATAAACAACCTACATCTGTACTCTAATCAGCCAAATGATCACATGAGATCTGAAACTATAAAATCAAACAAAACCAAACCTCTGTTTTGAAGATGAACCTGATGAAGATGATGAAGATGATCTGTTCGATGAAGATGAATGAGTGCTCGATTCGATGAAGATGATGAAGATGATATGTTGGATGTCGATGAAGATGATGATGATGATAATCGCCGGTGTTGGGAGTTGGGAGATTATGTTGAGAAGTGTGATGAATATGATTTTTTAGTGTAGATATTAAGGGTTAGGTTAAGTTTTTTAATATATTGTATTTCAATAGTTATCTAAGTTTTTTAATATGATGGTATAGGGATTGTTCCCAATCTAAGTTTTTTATTATTTAGCCGAGAACCTTATGGCATAGATAGACTAGATCGCTTCTACGAATATGAAAACTAATAGACGTACTATACAATATATCACGACAGAATTAACAAACTAACAAGAAACAAGTTCTACATTGTAAATTGTCGCCACCACAAGTCCTGCATTGTATCAAGAGAATATCAATAAACTAAAAAAAAATGAGTATCGTATTGCAAAGTTTCACCCTTAAAATTACTAATAAGTGTTGTGTTTTCCGTTTTATCGCGAATTTGGTTTTGGTTATGGCTCAAAACCGAACCGCCCCATACATAACCCTAAACTCACCAACCTAAGTGATATGTTTCCCGCGGCATCGCGCGGGTAAACGACTAGTATATATATATATATATATATATAAATTTTAAAAAATATTTTGCTTTATTTTTTGGAGAAATATTAAATAAATGGGTAAAAAGACTAAAATACCCTTATGTAATCTAATTTAACCAAAAAAATCCAACTAAGTTAGGGCTAAAGGACATAACGTGTAGTATTTTGAAACATTAACTACAAAACCCGTCAATTTTAAAGGCAAAGGACAACGCCTGTAATTTGGAGTAAACATAAAGGACAAAACTTGTAATTTACTCCTAATAGTAATAAACCAAAACAAAGAAAACCTTCACTATAAGTAATGATTATAAATGGTTGTGAGTGGATGAGAATAAAAATGTTACTATATCCTTTTATCTAATAAATGGGGATTAAGGCTCATGTCATATGAACAAATTCACCCAATTTAAGACAGGATTTTCTAAATGATGATGTTAGTTTTTAAATCCATGATGTCATCCCTTTTCAGATTTTTAAACAATAAATAAAACAAAAATAAATTAAAAGAATTAATTTATGCTTTTAAACTATAACCGAGATTAACTAAAATCCCTGCAACTTATTCATTGCGCCAAACCTTCTCCACCAATTAAACCGTGGTTCTTTTGTATGTCCTCTCTTCTCTGGAGATCCAAACGACGTATGAAAAAATGTAGCCTATATCCGCTCTTCTTTAAACACTTCATCACCATCTTCGGATATCATCATCATCTCTCTTCTTTTACCGCTTTCTTATTCTTAAAATCTCAACGATTATTATACTTGCATCCTTCCAACAATGGATAATGATGCAATTAGTTATATTGGACAAATCTCTACTGAGAAAGATACATGAAAGTTGAAGGTGCGAATATTACGTTTGTGGAAGCTAGCCTACCAGATTGATATGATTTTGATGGATGAGAAGGTATTTTGATTATTACAAGTTCTTATCTTAATTTTTTGTATGTTTTTGTTTATATTGCTACATAATAGATATTCTATTTTATTTAGGGTGATAAGATTCAGGCCACTGTAAAGAAGGTGTTGATGGATGTGTTTGAAAACCAGCTTGAGGAATGTAGTAGTCGTTCTTAGCAAGTTTGGTGTTGGTGAGATGAATGACAAGTTTCCTGTCATCAAGCATTCGTATAAGCTCATCTTCTACCGTCAAACAAATTTCAAACGTTGTGAATATTTCGAAGGACATTTATACGGTTTTCAGTTGGTTGATTTTCATCATATAATAAATCGCGATGTTGTCGTTGAATCAACAGTTGGTTAGTATTTTTTTTGTTTTTTTGCATTAAATCTAACTAAGTACACTTGGTCATTTATAATGTTAATGTTAATTTTGTGTGTGTTTTTGCGTTTTTATATGTAATGGGTTATGTCGTATCTACTACCGACATGGATGTGTTTAATCGTGCTGGAAAGGAAAGCAAGAGGATAAGTTTTGAGATTGTTAACTTGAGGTATAAAATTCTCACCATGAGTTTGTTAACTGATTATACGCTTTGCCTTTTATAATTATGTACTTTAAGGTTTTAGATAATTATTTTTGTTTCATGAAAATTGTGACACCTGTGTCACTGCGACCATCAAACAAATACCAAACCAATGAAATATTGTATTTCATACTTTGGACTTGTATAAATATGTGTATCTTTTGCACATATCAACTCTTGCTCGATTTCAAGCTCTAAATCGCTTTCTGGAAGGTTATACGCGCACTGATGCGTAAATATAACCAGTTTAATGCAACAAACACTCCGGAATAGTGAAATAGGCTTAACATACCTTAAATAACCTTTACATAACTTATAAATAAGTTTTGAAGGCTTTGGTATGGCAAAATCAGGTTAATTCGCTTACAGGGACTAAATTCGACAAACTGCGCAAGTATGCCAATTTGAACTGTAACAGACATTCCAGAACATGACCATAAGTTAAACATACCATAAATATCCTTTACATAGCTTAGAAATAGGCTTTGAGGTGTTCGGTATGCTAAAATAAACTTTTGGGTCATTCAGGGACTAAAAGTGTCAAAAAGTGCACAAGTTTGCATTTTCGCGCATAACTTACGTTCTGAATACATCCGGACATCCAAAAATTTATGTAAGCACTAAAATATTTTATTTTAGTGTTTGGCATAAGAAAAATCCATTCGTCACGCAATTTGGATCGTTTTTCGCGCTTATGCGCATTCCGTCGTAATTAACCGAACAACGCAATCGTACGGCCAAACGAACTGACATCCGGCATATTTTTGAGCATGTTTCATGTTCCCTATACTTTAACATCCTTATAAAGCTTAAAAATGGGTTTGACGGGTGTTAGAAGTGCCAAAACACGACGTTACGTGCACAGGGGCCTGTTCTGCCAATTTTCAAATTCTTGTCTGCAGGTCCTTGCGCACCTCAACACTCTGAGTGTTGCGGTGCGCAAGCAGGGGTCAAATATGCAGAAACTTGTTTAATCTGCTGTTAACAGCCTTTAACCCCTCCAAAGGCCAAGGCCAAGTGTCAAACTCTTGTGGTGGGAGCAATATGAGTTACCACAACATTCCGACAAGTGTACGGCTTAGATCGTGCCCCCTTTTCCAAGAAACGATCCTAACGGTGAACCAAAAACTATAAATACCCACTTCCACCCTTCACTTTTCCTCACAAGAATCTGATCTAATGTGCTCTAAGTTGAAACCTTTGTTTCATACCTGAGCTATTTTGATCTAGATTAGCATTCGGGGACCCTTTGTAAGTGTTCCTTCGTTCTTTTATTGTTTTTCGAGTCCGAAAGTCAAACTTTGTTTGACTTTCTACGTTGACCAGTTTATGGTCAATGCGAAGTTCGTTTGAACTTCGCAACGTGATTGTAATCACGATGGTTATAGTCCTTTGTGACTATGCCTACTGATTACCACGTTGTCTAGGGTCGTAAGGGTAAGCGATCTAATAAATTGCTTATACCTTCGAACCCGACCCGTTTGGTCGATCTTTAGGATCCGACCAAATACATTAGGTGACCATAGTATATAGGGAATAACCTTCCGAGGTTATACCTTATGGTCGCTTCGTTTAAGTAGTTATATGGTAGGTAGTTTATATGCCTTAGGTAAATTACCAAAATACCCTTTTCATGTATAATTGGTAATTAAGCATATGTAACATAACTTTTAACATCTAAACTGATTTGGCAACAATATTAGACATGTTAAGGCATATTATACTTATCGTAGGACTAGTTGGGCGCTCCGAACACGTTTTACGCGAACGACGCGTTAAAGTAGCACAAGCTACCTAAACGGGTCGTAACGGGTCATGAGCACTTAGGTTAGGTTTCATTTAGAATGTAGGCTTTGTTGAACCATACTACATGATTTTTCATACTCTTTTGGTTTACAAACCCTCATTCTATCCGATCCTCCGATTTAGGTCCGGTTATTAACATAGTTACCTATACTAGGTGCCGTTTGATATCCGTGATCTCTAGCATTGCTTGGTGGTTATCTTAGGACTTCTGAGCAATCTCAAGTGAGTACATAGACCCCTCTTTTACTGTTTTCCAAACTGTTTTGGGGTGAAACACATGTGCCTACTTGTTACTTTCATGCTTTCCTATTTTCACATCATATACCTGCTATGTTTGTTAGTACATTATAGTACATGATTTCATTACATTTCATGCTATGTATGCCCATTGTGTGCGTACTTAGTACATTGTTTTACATTACATTTTATGCTATGTATGCCCATTGTGTGCGTACTTAGTACATTATTTTACATTACATTTTATGCTATGTATGCCCATTGTGTGCATACTTAGTACATTGTTTTACATTACATTACATGCTATGTATGCCCATTGTGTGCGTACTTAGTACATTACTTTACATTACATGCTATGTATGTCCATTGTGTGCGTACTTAGTACATTGCCTTACATTACATGCTATGTATGCCCATTGTGTGCGTACTTAGTACATTGCCTTACATTACATGCTATGTATGCCCATTGTGTGAGTACTTAGTACATTGTTTTACATTACATTTTATGCTATGCATGTTCATCATACTTAGTACATTGTTATACAATACACTTTATGCTATGTATGTCCTTTGTTTCATACTTAGTACATTTGTTACTCATCACATGCTTACATTTTTGGATACACATTACATGATTTACATCAGACATGAACATTTTACTTTGGTAGTTTGGTTTGAGTAAGTGATTAAGTAACAAGGCGTGTGTAATATGATACAAGTATGGCGGATACGCCGCTGGTACTTCCTATATATAAGTGTTTGTATGGTATTACATATCGTAGCGTTATTTGAATCATTTCAATTTGAGACATATGACATTTTATACAAATAACATACCTTTCACAAGACATTGTTTTACAAACAACTTATCTTATACAAACTCATTCTACATGGTTATTCATTTAACCATACATTATTCTCTTATTTATACATATCATCTGATCTTATCGTTTTTCAAATGATTTACAAGACAAAGCAAATTACAAGGTTCATGACTAAACTTTATTAAACAACTCTTTCTAAACTTACAAGTCATGAATCCTATTTTCACAAAACCTATGTATCTCACAGGCATTTTTATGCTGACGTACCTATTTTCACATGTGTTTTCAGGAGATGATGCATAGGACTTATCAAGACATACTTAGGCGGACCTGTGCCTTAGTGACTTAAAACGAGACAAGAACTAGTTAATTTATGTTATGTACTCTTTGTTTCTTGTTAAAACAATGTAACTCTCTTATTTGATTAATAAAACGAAACTTTATTATCCATGGTTGTGAAACAAATGATTCTGTTACAACACTCTCCGACGTTTTCCGCCACGTTTGGTTGTCCTACGTGGTCGGGGTGTGACAAAAATGATGTTTACATTTGTTGGTTCATATATGTTGTAGATGTTAAAGTATTCAATATGACACTTAATATGGGTGACCCTTAATTATGTATATGCCAACATGTTTTATAATAACCTTTTATTCTGGTTAAAATGGAGAGACGATGGGTTGTACTTTGTGGGATAATTTTGCACAACAGTTTTCACATTTCTTCAAGGTTATTCAAGTGATGGAGTTGTCATAGTTTTCATTTAATTTGCCAAAGTTAAGATTTGGAAAGGTACTTTATACATATCAAATGATTTTCTATAAAAGTAGAGCGTTTTTGAAAGATTATGACAATTATAATTCTTCGCATAGTTTTCATAATCTATTAGGTTTTTGATAGATGTTTCCATTTTACCTTTGTAGGCAGCCCAAAGATTCAAAATGCATTTTTTGGTAGTCGATTGTTTATCAACGTGGATGTTGAGGAAATTACCAATTTCAGGAAAAGGTTAATCTTTAAGTCCTTTTACATTTTATACTTGCATTTTAATTTATCCATTTATAAGTATTGTTTTCTGTTTTTTGTAGTTCATTCAAGTGAGCAATGGTGAAGGTTCTTCACAGATTACACCAGCTGAATTGTCAAGTCAAACTGTTTATCCTTCTCATGAAGAATTCCTAAAGAAGAACCACAGAAAGTATGTTGAAGAGATTTGGGGCATTACCAAGGTAATATCTTTTAATAAACACATAAGTATGACAGTTTTGTGGTGAGTATTTTCTAGTAGCAGATTACAACTTATCAAATATCTTCATTGCATGAGTCTGTATTTGTTGTTCTTGGTACTACAAGGTCTGTTGAGGAGGATTATGGCTGGTTTTATGTTGCATGTTCGAAGTGTAGCAAGAAGGTTATCCCTACTTCAGAGGTTGGTGGTTTAAATGATATAGATGGAGAAGTTAATGCTGATGATGTAGGTGTATTTTACTGTAACAAGTGTAAAATTCGCTCTCCAACAATTATTCTTGGGTACACTAAGTATAATATTTTTAATACATCTGAAAAATTCTACATTTTAAATTATTTTTTTGTGTAATTCTAGATACAAAATATGTGCGAGGGTTCAAGATGCTGCTAGCCCTATATCATTTGTAAGGTTTGACAAGGACGTTTCTAAAGTTCGAGGGAGGTCTGCTCATGATACACGTGATAAAAAACTTAGGGTAATTTAATTTTCTTTCGGTAGTCGCTTTAAATTTTACAATAAATATATCTTTTAATGTCTTTTGTTTATATTTTACAATTTATATTTATATTTAAAATTTATAATATTGCTTTTAGGATGGAGAGGAACATGGTTAGCCAAAAGAGGTTAATCAATTCATTGAGAAGAGATATATTTTTAAAATTGAAATTTCAAATTACAATCTCACATCCAACTATCATGTTTATACTGTCTTGAAATTATGTGATGACAATGAAATAATAATACTCATGTTGGGAGACGATGCAACCGAGCAGGTTATCCCTAATGCCGATTTTTATCTTCATTATACAATAAGTATAAGTATACAAACATTATAAAGATTTATATTAATATACATAGAGCTAACTGTTATCCTATGCTATTCCAATAAAGGGTGTTGGAGATGTCAATTCTGAACATGAATATGCAACAGGCATGTGTTTGAAGGTAATAACTTATAAAGTCTTTATTAATTGGAAAATATCATTTTCATAAACAATTTTTTGTTGTCACTATTTTGAGTTAGGATATTTTTTTGTTTGTGTCTAGGAGGCCTTTTCGTTTACCGAAGATTCAGAAGTCCCAACTAATGGAGGCAACGATGATGCCATAAGCCCTCATGTTGCCAAACGTTCATTGGATTGTTATAAGGATGAAAATGGGCAGTCTTCTTCTACAAAACAAAAGCTAATGAATGTTAAAATTGAGAAGTGTATCTGATTTTTACTCCAGTGTTGTTTTCTATATTTCTGCTATTAGTCTCTGAACAATAGACAATTTGTATTTTGATTGCATAGGTTTATATGCCCTTGCAATGTTTAAACTTTATTTTTGTTTTCTTTTTCTTTTGTGATGAATATTTGGAAGATTTTTCCATCTCTTATGCTTAAATTGATGTTATTGCCCAAGCAAAATATCAATATATACTAACTCGCTCATATTGTTAGTCAAAAACAATGAAAACACCAACTCCGAAAATCGAATATATAATATTGATTAGTATCACATATGTTTCACAGAAGCATTTAATCACATTTCTGACTACTAAATTTAAGTATTTTCACAACACTTAATTAGCTTAAACCGGTGTTTATTATTTTGCAACGGAAAAATCATCAGGACCAGGTGTCATGAAAAATTTATTAGAGTTTTCAAAACACCAAGTTTTCATTTCAATAAACTGTGGGGTAATCCTCGTAATCATAGAAAGGAATTTCACTGGGAAATTCTTGATTACAGATAACACGTTTATTTCAAGTTTACAATGCCACTTATTTAAGCTGAAGTGCTTCAGTGCACTTTTTCCTTCTTCACAGTAAGTCACCTGAAACGCGTTTTAAAAACATTTGTTCAGTGAAAAATACGGGCGAGTTCATTTAGTTGTAAGAAAACACTTGGTTATAATTATAGCATTAAGGGTTATTACATTTGTTTATATCTATCAATTATCCCAAATCGGTATTTGTCACTCGATCGGATCCGTGACTATGGTCATATCACACATTGGCTAACCCGTTGTCTAATGGTGAAGCTTATCAAGTAATGTATACAAAAACCCACATACCTTCAGTAATTGTAGAATATAAATACTTAATCACTATAAATACAACTCGTAAAACAAATAGGGTTTTGAAAGCATTTAATAAAAATAGAATGACTCACTTTACAGGTTTAAGTTGACAGGTCTTGCCTACTAGTTTAGTGTCACACCCCAACCAATGGCGGAAGCATCAGGATGAGATGAAAAAATTGCTCAAAACATCATAACACTATGTGACAATATAAATTAAATTGAATTTCATAAATTGCTAAAGTATAATATAAGAAATCAACACAAATAACATTGTTTCGAAGATACAACAACAAAATAGTTTAATCTAGGTGTGTTTCTAAGTCCATTTAAATATTGTTTCTTCACTTAGCATCATCTTGTCTATCATCCTGCAACATGTATTAAAATACAATCAACAAAAAGTTGGCGAGTATACAAGTTTGATACATAGCCTAATATATAATAAAATTGTTTAACGTGTTCATATCCAATATAAATAACATGATGCAAGTTACTAATATGTTGAAACGGTGTCACTATATGTTCAAACCCTAGAATACAATGTGTTAAAATAGTCTATCCCAAAGAATAACGGGAGGTAACATGTTTAACTTAACAATACCCCGAGACTAGTGGGCAGTGCATTACTCCTATAGCGCTATAATTGTTAAGGTGGGCTTGTACGAAGTTAATGAGCATATAGACACTAATAGTTTACATAGCATATGAGATTAACAAGCATCAAATCGTTCATAGATTAACTCCCAATAGACTAACGGGAGGTGAACATGTTTATATGTGGATAGAATATGATTACAATAGTTTCAAGTGATTAGTGTTTTTATATAGAATACATGTTGCACCCAAAAGTGTTTAAAAAGTAAAATGGGTTCGAGTATACTCACAAAATTGCATATGTTTTTCGATTATCCAATGTGATGAAGTTGTTGAGACTAGAAAGTTGAATATGTTTGACTTGGGGTTTTAAGAGATGGTTACATTTGTTCTAAGGATTTGGAGTTTAAAGTACATGAAAAATAGACATATGTAAAAATAATCATTTTGTACACATAACACTTGTTCTTGACACTATTGAAACTCAAAAGAGTTTGTGTGTTTTCATGGATTCAAAGATCCATTAGAATCGTAACAAGTGCATGGTCAAAGATGATGTAACTTACACTTGACAAATAACCAATAAGTTATCATCAAGGTCTAGTCATGTAACACCCGTGTCACTCCAACCATCAGACAAATGCCAAACCAATGAAATATAGTATTTCATACTTGGGATTTGTAAAAATATGTGTATCGTTTACACATATCAATTCCTGTTCGATCTCAAGCTTTAAATCGCTTTCTGGAGGGTTATACGCGCTCTGATGTGTAGATATAACCAGTTTAATCCAACGAACACTCCGGAATAGTGAAATAGGCTTAACATACCTTAAATAACCTTTACATAACTTAGATATAAGTTTTGGAAGGTTTGGTGTGGTGAAATCAAAGTTTAATCGCTTACAGGGACTAAAGTTGACAAACTGCGAAAGTATGCCAATTTGAACTGTAACAGACCTTCTGGAGCATGACCATAAGTTAAACATACCACAAATATCCTTTACATAGCTTAGAAATAGGCTTTGAGGTGTTCGGTATGCTAAAATAAACTTTTGTGTCATTCAGGGACTAAAAGTGTCAAAAAGTGCACAAGTTTGCATTTTTACGCATAACTTACGTTCTGAATACATCCGGACATCCAAAAATTTATATAAGCATGACTATATTATATTTGAGTGTTCGCTTTAAGAAAAATCCATTCGTTTCGTCATTTGGTTCGTTTTTCGCGCTTATGCGCATTCCGTCGTAATTAAGCGAACATCGCGTTCGTACGGCCAAACGAACCGACATCCGAGATATTTTTGAACACATTTTAAGTTCCCTATACTTTAACTTCATTTTAGAGCTTTGAAATGGGGTTAACGGGCCTTAAACGTGTCGAAAATGGCCTAAATACAGTTCAGGGACCAAAAGTGTAATTCTGCCGAAATAGTGCCTAGCGGTGCGCTACACTTTAAGCGTAGCGGTGCGCTAGGGGTCTGCTGACCAGATTCAGAGTTCCTAAACAGCAGGCTGCAGCTGTTACAACCTCAACCACATGTTCTAAAATGCTTAGTCAGCTGATAAGATCATATTTTAGTCACCATAAGGTTCCAACACATGTACGGCCTTGATCGTTTCCCCTTTTCCAAGAAACGATCTCAACGGTGGACCGAATACTATAAATACCCCAACACCCCAATGCAAAACTTACAAGAATTCTGATTTTTGAGAGCTCTAAGTTGAAACCATTGTTTCATACCTGAGTTCTTGAAGTCGGGATTAGCATTCGGGGACCCTGGGTTAGTATTTTTTCGTTCTTTTCCTTATTTTACTGCTTTTCGAGTCAGAAAGTCAAACTTTGTTTGACTTTCAGCGTTGACCAGTAATGGTCAATGCGAAGTTCGTTTGAACTTCGCAACGTGAGTGTAATCACGTTGGTCATAGTCCCTTGGGACTATGCCCACTGATTACCACGTTGTCTAGAGTCGTAGGGTAGGCGATCTAATAAATCGCCTATACCTTCGAACTCGACCCATTTGGTCGATCATTAGGATCCGACCAAACACATTAGGTGACCATAGTAGGTAGGGAATAACCTTCCGAGGTTATACCCTATGGTCACATCGTTTAAGTAGTTGTATGATAGGTAGTTTATATGCCTTAGGTAAATTACCAGAATACCCTTTTCATGTATAATTGGTAATTAATCATATGTAACCTAAATTTTTGTCACATAACTGATTATGTAACATGTTTAGGCATATAACACTTGTCATAGGACTAGTTAGGCGGTCCGAACGCGTTTCACGCGAACGACACGTTAAAGTAGCATAAGCTTCCTAAACGGGTCGTAATGGGTCGTAGACACTTGGGTTAAGTTTCATTTAGTATGAAGGCTTTGTTAAACCATATCATATGAGTTCCTACACTCATTTGGTTTACAAACCCTAATGCTACCCAATCTTCCGATTTAGGTCCGGTTAATTAACATAGTTACCTATATTAGGTGCCGTTTGATTTCCGTGATCTCTAGCTTTGTTTGGTTGTTACTCAAGGACTACTGAGCAATCTCAAGTGAGTACATAGACCCCTCTTTTACTGTTTTCCAAACTGTTTTGGGGTGGAACACATGTGCCTACTTGTTACTTTCATGCTTTCCTGTTTTCAAATCATATACTTCCTATGTTCATTAGTACATTATAGTACATGATTTCATTACATTTCATACTATGTGTGCCATTGTGTGCATTACTTAGTACATTGTTTTACATTACATCACATGCTACGTATGTCTATTGTTGCATACTTAGTACAGGTCGCATGCTACGTATGTATGTTGTTGCATACTTAGTACAGATATTTCAGTTCACATGCTATGTATGTTTGTTGTAGCATACTTAGTACATTTCTTATTCATCATATACTTACATTTTGGACGCATATTACATGATTTACATTGATCATGCATTTACTACATAAAACATAACTTTGATTTAAACCAAGTTTTACTTCAATACTTTGTTTTGTGCATATGGTTTAGTTGAGACCTTTCACTTGCCATACATGACATATTTGACATAGACATTTAACATGGATATTTGACATAGACAATTTGACATGATTTACATCTTGACATGAACATTTTACATTGTTTGGTTTGGTTTGATTAAGTGATTAAGTAACGATGCGTGTGTAATATGATACAAGCATGGTGGATACGCCGCTGGTACTTCCTATATATAAGTGTTTGTATGGTATTACATGTCGTAACGTTATTTGAATCATTTCAGTTTGAGACATAAAACATTTTATACAAATAACATATTTTTCACAAGACATTGATTTACAAACAACTTATCTAATACAAACTCATTTTACATGGTTATTCATTTAACCATACATTATACATTATTTATACATATCATCTGGTCTTATCGATTTTCAAATGATTTACAAAACAAAGCAAATAACAAGGTTCATGACTAAACATTTTCTCAAACATAAGTCATGAAACCTATTTTCACAAAACCTATGTATCTCACCGGCATTTTTATGCTGACGTACCATATTTTCACATGTGTTTTTCAGGAACTGTTGCGTAAGATGATCAAGATACACATAGGCAGACTTGGGCTTTAGTGACAATAAAAGATGCAAGACTAGTTAATTTTGTTGTATTTATTTATTTGTTAAGACATTGTAACACTTTTAATCAATAAAACGAAACTTCAATTGCCATGGATTTGAAACATTAATTCTGTTACAACACTCCCCGATGTTTCCGCCACGTTTTGTATGTTCCACGTGGTCGGGGTGTGACAGAAAAGATGGTATCAGAGCCAATGGTTATAGGGAATTAGGTTATTAGTAATGCTTTGACCTAGTCTATAACTTTCTTAGGACCCTAACGCGAGTTTACTTGCGTTTAGTCATAAAACAATTACAGTCACCTATCCTTAGGCGATGACCACAACAAGAACATAAATTTCAAAACCGCTTTGAAAACTAATCATCTGTTCTAGGATGATTTATTACAAGGTTTTGAACCCTCTATTGTAAGGTTTTGAACCCTCTGTTATATGGTTTTGAACCCCTTTGAGTTTTCAAAATCTCGTCAAGGTTTTGGGTTATTAATAATGTGAACACGTGCAAACTGGAAGGGTGAATGCCTGTATTCTGGGTTTTCTGGCTAGGCAAGCACTTCGTATATATCTCATCAGACGCGAGACCAGTTGTGCTTACCTGGGAATTCTTGGGATGAGTGTTCACTTATAGGCGAGCATGTCTTCGCGATACATTATATTGACCCGCTTACTTTGATTAGTCAATGTCTCATTTGTTTGCCTTTGGTAACAAACAAATGGTCGCAATCTTCATGCGTTGTCATTCTCTTTTGACTATCTTTCGCTTGTTTCCTCCTATGCCTTTCGTTATCTTCAAGATGCTTCTTCATCGCAACAAGACTCGAATGTCCGAACTAGGTGCTGCAATTGTCCATCGATTAGGCGTCGTACTACCAGAAGGCCGTTGACTTAGCTATCACCATGACTCATCTCAGGGATGAAGCCGTGTAAGGGAACCGCTCCTTGGAGAAATCAATGCAACCTTCATCATTCAAATCAAATACCCTGTTACAAATGTACCCACGGTGGACGATGGAGACATTTGGTTAACATATGTCGCTTTGCAATCCAAAGCAAAGCTGTTACAAATCCTGCTGCTACTCAACCTTCAAACTCTGCTTCATATGTCGCTTGACATATCTGGCGCCTCAACCTCATGAACTTTCTACCTTGTGTATCGACGTAAGCACGCCTAGTGCAAGGTGTCGGAACACCTCTCGTTACACAAATTCCAAAATTTCATGTAGGATCTTTCTATCCTCATAATTAGATCCTTGTGGATGGGTATCATTCATCGGAATCCTTAATTGAATTCTTTGTATGATTCAATACGTACATCACAATTCAATAAGGACAAAGCCGAATTCCTTTTAAGATTATCCTATCTTCATAGATAGATTCTTGAAATGATTAAAGTGCCAAATGAAATCCACGAATTGGATTCCTGGTGTGCTTTAAATATCCGTGTCCAAAGATAACAAATTAATGGTCAAGTTAAACAACTATGTGATTATGTGCTTATGTGTTTCCTTTTATGTTTTTGTGTGATCCAAGTTTTGTCATCCAAATCCTCATAGAATCTTCCATATCTTCGTATAAGGGATTCATAGTAGGATATCCAAAGGTACTATATTAAATCCTCAATGGGCTTGTACGTTGTAGTTAAGTCCCTTGGATTATATTGTACTATTCCATAATTAGACCCCTTGAGTGGTCTAGTTAAACAGATTGATCCAAAAATCTGGCTATTAATATCATGTGATGACATAGCTGAAAGGACTCCTTGGAGGTCTAATTAAAAAGATCATGTGTTGATCTGATTAAAAGGACCCTATGGTAGTCTAGTCACACTCATCACAGGTTTGATATTTTCTTCCCCTACACATCATGAAATGCACTGTGCGGACTGTGCAAGGAATTACGTAATTATGGACGCGTACATAATTATGGAAATTCAGTGCACAGAGACCACAGCGAATTTTGTCATGTATTCCGTTCATTTTTGTTTCTGAAGATGTAAAATGACTATTCTGTTCATTTTTGTTTCTGAAGATGTAAAATGACTATTCCGTTCATTTTTGTTTCTGAAGATGTAAAATGACCATTCCGTTCATTTTTGTTTCTGAAGATGTAAAATGACCATTCTGTTCATTTTTGTTTCTGAAGATGTAAAATGACTATTCCGTTCATTTTTGTTTCTGAAGATGTAAAATG
>JARYGA010049903.1:0-68425 GCA_030545235.1 Helianthus tuberosus
CGAATAATTGCATATTGATTTTTAGTCGATAGGTCCGTAAACTCAATTTTCGATATGATAATCACTATAGACGCGTCGGTAATTAAATTACAGTCGTGTAGGAAAAAGAATCACTTAAAACGGACCTACGGCTCAAAAGTTATGACCATTTGAAGTTTTAACTTGGAAATTTCGGAGCTGGCAGCAAATGCAGGACAACAACCTGCATCTGCTGGAAAACCATTCCCCCTGCGCCACGCGACAGGACCACAAGGGTCTGGCGCGACACACGAGAGCCCCCGCGCCACGCGAGGACCTGTCGCGACACGCGACGGAGCCTACTTCGAATTTTATGTTATTTTTCATAATTTGATGCAGGAATTTGTTTATACACCCTCTATAAATGTCAAAACTAACATTTTAAGTGGTTTTGACCTTAGGTAACAAAGGGGACTTTCCGGATGGCGATCGAGCATGTTTTGAAGAACCGAACACAACTTTGCAAGCTTCCGCGTTAACTTAATCTATGTCCAAACAATGTTTTGATGTAAACAAAATTACTAATCATGTCATGAATATCTAAACTAGTTGTAGATGGCCAGTAGTGGGCTACCTTAAACTTTGATTTTGATTTTGTTAAGGAGTAATGTACTTTTTATATATAAAATCGTGCATCTTTGATTAAATTTAAACTAGAATTATAGACGGTTGCTACAAGTTGGTAATCAGAGCTCAAGGTTGTTAACAAAGTGTTCGGTTCAAGCTTGATCGATCATCCGGTAAGAATTAATTTATTATTTTAGTAGATTTTATCTTATGTAAGAAATGAGATGTGAATTAATGTGCATGGGAAGAGTGGGTTAACTCACTCAAACCCGGAAAGTGCACCAAAAAGTGAACGGTTAAAGCAAGTTATGAACTTGGCTAAACCAACGAAAATAAAGCTATGTTATAAATGAAATGTTTAACGTTTAATATAAACATTTCAGTTTCAAGATGTCGGAAAGAAACGATGATGATCTGGTGCCGACAAGCACCGAACAAATGAAAGATATAATTGCCGAAGAAGTGGGGAAGGCAATTGAAGGTAGTCTATCCGGGTTTATAGACAAAATTCAAAACACGGTGTTGTCACTTGTCGAAGAACGAGTCAAAAGGTTGAAGATAGTGTCAACCTTATGAAAGAGAAATCGGGAGAACGTAAGGGATGTTCGTACAAAGAGTTTATGGCGTGTAAACCGCCAATCTACAACGGGGAGGTTGACCCGATAATATGCCAGAGATGGTTAAGCGATGTTGAAGGAGTGTTTGAAAGGACCCACTGTGATGTAAGTGATTTTGTTGCTTACGGAACGGGTCAGTTGAGGGGTCAAGCCAAGGATTGGTGGGATAATAAAAAGAAGGAAATAGGAGCCGAAGCGGCGAGGGCCATGACATGGGAGGAGTTTAAGACGCCGTTTCTTAAACATCATAGTCCCAAGGCGGTCATTAATAGAATCAAGGAAGAGTTCATGCAACTTAGGCACAAGGGCGAGACCATAGACAAGATTACGGCAACGTTTATGGATAATGTCACACCCCGACCACGTATAACATACAAAACGTGGCGGAAAACGTCGGGGAGTGTTGTAACAGAATTAATTGTTTCATAACCATGGCATACAAAGTTGTATTTTATTTATCAACATAGGAATTACATTGTCTTAAACAGCAAACAAAGAGTACATAACATAATTAAACTAAGTCTATCTTCGTTTTATGTCTCTAAGGCACAGGTCCGCCCTAGGGTCACGATCATCATCCTATGGAAAAGCTCCTGAAAACACATGTGAAAATAGGTACGTCAGCATAAAAATGCCTTTGAGATACATAGGTTTGTGAAAATAGGATTCATGACTTAATAGTTTAGAAAAAGTTTGTTTATCAAAAGTTAGTCATGAACCTTGTAAATTGTTTTGTTTTGTAAATCGTTTAAAAAACGATAAGATCGAGTGATATGTATAAATAAAAGAATAATGCGTGGTTAAATGTATAACCAAGTAAAATGAGTTGTATAAAGTAAATTGTTTGTAAACCAAAGTCTTGTGAAAAATATGTTATTTATATAAAATGTTATATGTCTCAAATTGAAATGATTCAAATAACGCTACGATATGTAATACCATACAAACACTTATATATAGGAAGTACTAGCGGCGTATCCACCATGCTTGTATCATATTACACACGCCTCGTTACTTAAATCACTTAAACAAACCACCAATGTATAAAGTCTATGTTTAAACCAATAGTCAAAAGTCATTGTATAAGCCATGTCAAATGTTTATTAGTCCAAAAGTAGTCCAGTAATGTGTATCAAATGTTATGTATTGTAAGTAAAGTATTGTCACAAAATCCAAATGTAGAAATGTACAAAACAAGGTATTTTGAGTATATCAAAAAGTTATGTTTTGCAAAGTAATGCATGTTACATTGATACAAACATTTATGTGGTAAGTTAACGCATACATTCAAGCCTTGAGACAGTCGGATAACCCTTTCAGTCAAGGTTATCAAAAGTAATGTTTTCGGATTCAGTCATTCCTTACATCCAAACAAACCCGGGATGTCAGGAATGGGATTTGTCAAGTCCTATGGTACCAGTACTTACTACCGAGCGGCGTAGCTAATGTTAATGAACGTATAATAGTCTCGTTTGTGCAAACCAAATGTTATAGCAGTTGTATACATGTCATATGAAAACAATGTACTAAGTATGCTAAGTTAACATACAAAGCAGAAAAGTCATGTAAATCAATGTGCTAGCATGCTATCAGTCAACATACATAGCAGAAATGTAAAGTAAAGCAATGTACTAAGTATGCACACAATGAACATACATAGCATGAAATGTAATGTAAAATGATGTACTAAGTACGCACACAATAGGCATACATAGCATGAAATGTAATGAAATCATGTACTATAATGTACTAACAAACATAGCAGGTATATGATGTGAAAACAGGAAATCATGAAAGTAACAAGTAGGCACATGTGTTTCACCCCAAAACAGTTTGGAAAACAGTAAAAGAGGGGTCTATGTACTCACTTGAGATTGCTCAGAAGTCCTAAGATAACCACCAAACAATGCTAGAGATCACGGAAATCAAACGGCACCTAATATAGGTAACTATGTTAATAAACCGGACCTATATCGGAAGATCGGATAGATTGCGGGTTCGTAAACCAAACGAGTATGGGAACTCATGTAGTATGGTTTAACAAAGCCTACATACTAAATGAAACCTAGTCTAAGTGTTTACGACCCATTACGACCCGTTTAGGTAGCTTATGCTACTTTACCGCGTCGTTCGCGTAAAACGCGTTCGGAACGCTTAACTAGTCCTATGATAAGTAAAATATGCCTTAACATGTCTAATATTGTTGTCAAATCAGTTTAGATGTCAAAAGTTATGTTACATAGGCTTAAAATGAATTTTGGCGTTAAAGGGGTATTTTGGTAATTTACCTAAGGCATATAAACTACCTATCATACAACTACTTAAACGAAGCGACCATAAGGTATAACCTCGGAAGGTTATTCCCTATATACTATGGTCACCTAATGTGTTTGGTCGGATCCTAATGATCGACCAAATGGGTCGGGTTCGAAGGTATAAGCGATTTATTAGATCGCTTACCCTTACGACCCTAGACAACGTGGTAATCAGTAGGCATAGTCACAAGGGACTATAACCATCGTGATTACAATCACGTTGTGAAGTTCAAACGAACTTCGTATTGACCATAAACTGGTCAATGCAGAAAGTCAAACAAAGTTTGACTTTCAGACTCGAAAAGCAATAAAAGAACGAAGGAACACTTACGAAGGGTCCCCGAATGCTAATCTAGATCAAAGTAGCTCAGGTATGAAACAAAGGTTTCAACTTAGAGCACAATTGATCAGATTATAGTGAGAAATGAAGTTGGGGTATGTGGGTATTTATAGTTTTTCCCGAACCGTTAGGATCGTTTCTTGGAGAAGAGGGAATGATCACACCCCTACACTTGTTGGAATGTTGTGGTTACTGAATTTGGCCACCATAAGAGTTTAACATGTGGCACTTGACCTTTGGGAAGTGTTAGGGGCTGCTAACTTGTGTTAAAAATGACCTTTGCTGATCAGAAGAGGCCTAGCGTGACGCCAAGGGGGCTAGGCGTCGCGCTAGGGTCCCCCTGATCAGCAAACACCTTCAAATGTTTATCTTTCAGTCCCCATTGCGTATTCAGGCCATTTCTGACGTGTTTAAGGCTCGTTAAATCATTTTCAAGGCTCCACAAGGATGCCTAAACATTGTGGACATGAAACATGCTCAAAAAGATGCCGGATGTTGGTTCGTTTGGTCGTACGATCGCGATGTTCGGTTAATTACGACGGAATGCGCATAAGCGCGAAAAATGATCTAAATTGCGTGACGAATGGATTTTTCTCATGCCAAACACTAAAATAAAATATTTTAGTGCTTACATAAATTTTTGGATGTCCAGATGTATTCAGAACGTAAGTTATGCGCGAGAGTGCAAACTTGTGCACTTTTTGACGCTTTTAGTCCCTGAATGACCTAAAAGTTTATTTTAGCACACCGAACCCCTCAAAGCCTATTTCTAAGCTATATAAAGGATATTTAAGGTGTGTTTAACTTATGGTCATGTTCCGGAATGTTCGTTACAGTTCAAATTGGCATACTTTCACAGTTTGTCAAGTTTAGTCCCTGTAGACGAATAAATTTGTTTTTGCCATACCAATGCCTTCAAAACTTATTTCTAAGTTATGTAAAGGTTATTTAAGGTATGTTAAGTATATGTTGATTTTCCAGAGTATTTTTCATATTAAACTGATTACGTTTACGCATCAGTTTGCGTAAAACTCTCCAGAAAGCGATGTAGAGTTTGAAATTACATAAAAGTCAAAACATGAAAAATGTAAAACACAACCAAACAAACATTGGGATCAAATAACATTGTTTTATTGATAATAGAACTGTTCACAATGATTACAAGCACAGGTGTTACAGATAAGATGAAGTTTTGCAATGAATTGGTGACGAATGAAGAACAAAAGATATACTACTACTATAACATGTTGAGCGCCGAGTATTGGGAGTTTATGACTCCTTCAAAATACGAGACCCTTACCGAGATCATAAACGTTGCTCGGGAACGGGAAATCGAGTTGAAGAAACAAATTGAGAGGGGCGAGCGAAGGGCACAGGATGTGAATCCAAGCCCTACAAAGAAAGCTCAAACTGTGGAATTGGGAAAGAAGGTGGATGCTAAAGGTGGGTCGCCAAGTTGTAAAGTGTGTGGGAAAGGGAACAAAGGAGAGTGCCGGTTCAAAGACAAACCGTGCCCCATATGTGGTAAAACGGGGCACACGGCGTCTCTATGCCCGGGTAAAGTCTCGGTTTGCTACAAATGTTATCAGCCCGGCCACAAAAAGTCCGAATGCCTAGACTTAGTTGGAAAGAGAGATGTTAAAGAATCTCCAGCAGAAGCTCCAAAGGCGAAGGCTAGATCCTTCCAACTAACCACGGCTGAAGCGAAAACAGAACCCGATGTGGTCTCAGGTACATTCACAATAAACTCAATTCATGTACGTGTATTGTTTGATACGGGTGCGAATAAATCCTTCATTTCACATGGATTTATTCGACATCCTTTATTTGTATTGACGAAATTATCTGTGCCCTTAGAAGTTGAAATAGGGGACAACAAAAGTTTTATAGTTTGTGATATTTGTCGAGGCTGCAAATTAAGCATCGATGATGAAGAATACTTGATAGACCTAATCCCGATGTCAATGGGGGAATTTCAAGTAGTTGTTGGGATGGTTTGGCTATCTCAACACCACACAAAGGTTGTGTGTTTCTGTAAGGAGATAAATCTAACATCTCCGAGTGTGTCTCCTTGGGGTGCACCGGTGCTATTCGTGAAAAAGAAAGACGGAAGCATGCGCATGTGTATCGATTACCGGGAGTTAAACAAACTCACGGTAAAGAATCGATACCCGCTTCCAAGAATAGACGATCTATTCGACCAATTACAAGGTGCGAACTGGTTTTCAAAAATTGACCTTAGATCGGGGTATCACCAACTAAAGGTCAAGGAGGAAGATGTGCCGAAGACGGCTTTCCGCACGCGATACGGACATTACGAGTTCCTCGTGATGTCATTTGGGCTAACAAATGCACCCGCGGCTTTCATGGATCTCATGAACCGGGTTTGCAAGCCGATGTTGGACAAATCGGTAATCGTGTTTATTGACGATATTCTAGTATATTCGAAAAGTGAAGCAGAACATGCACGCCACTTACAAGAGGTTTTGGAAACACTCAGGCAAGAAAAGTTGTATGTTAAATTCTCAAAGTGCGCCTTCTGGTTGCGAGAGGTGCAATTCCTCGGCCACATCATAAGCGCCGATGGAATATTGGTAGATCCTTAAAAAATAGAGGCCGTGTCAAAGTGGAGCCCTCCGAAGAATCCTTCGGAGATTAGAAGCTTCTTAGGGCTTGCGAGATACTATAAGAGATTCATTCAAGATTTCTCCAAGATTGCGTCACCGCTAACTAAGTTAACCCGGAAGGAGGAGAAGTTCATTTGGGGTGTTGAACAAGAAAGGGCGTTTCAAACGCTAAAAGATAAGTTAACTCAAGCTCCGGTATTAACGTTGCCGGACGGGGTCGAAGACTTGGTGGTCTATTCGGATGCCTCATTATCGGGGCTCGGTTGCGTTCTGATGCAACGGGGCAAAGTTATAGCTTATGCCTCGAGGCAATTGAAGATACATGAAAAGAAATATCCCATGCATTATCTCGAATTAGCTGCGGTGGTGTTTGCGTTAAAAATATGGAGGCACTATTTGTATGGGGTAAAGTGCACCATATTCACCGATCACAAGAGCTTAAAATACTTCTTCGATCAGAAGAAGTTAAATATGCGACAGAGGCGATGGTTAGAAACGGTGAAGGATTTCGACTGTGAAATTGACGTGTGCGTATATATACATAATTTTGCAATGAAATTACACATGATTCGGTTTTAAATTTATAAAAGTGATTATTACTTTAACATCAAAACACAAGAGGCAAGTGTACCCCGTCATATATGTAGTAAAGTATCGATAAGAACCAAGTATCGATCCAAGGAAATGGGCAGAGGAATAATACTAGACCTTTGTCACTAAACTACCGGTAAAAACATGAGTTGTTTGATTTTTAATAAACTAAAGTAAGCATAAACAATTACTTATAAAAACATAAATAGATTTCAAATATGAAAATAGATAAATAGCCTTGCTTAATACACAACCAAAGCATGTCAACTAAGTCGGTTTTGGCACTAGAAGCATTTGATCAATTCTCCAATTTTGAGACAATTAGTATCCCTTTCGGGAATCTTAACATGACAATCATTCGGAAAGTTAAAACGATAAACACACTTTAACCACCTAAAATTGTTCTTTAACGTGCAATTGATAAATGTCTATGAAAATCTCTTAAAAATAAGTTAGTCATCCGTTAGGAGTTTTCTAACCTCACTTAAACAAGGAAAGCGACACCGATAAACACAATGCAACCACCGAGACAAGCATAAACTAGATTAAATCACAACCGAGTTCATCTTACAAATCTTGCACATAAATTCACCAAGATAGCAATTTTGGCCTAAACTACTAACTAAGCTAACAAATCATGGCAAGAATTTATAACGACACCATTTAACCCGTTAAGGTCCTTACGTGACGGCAAGCTTTCTTGATTAACAATAATTACATTTTATTAAACCACTAACCATTTCTAGTATCATGGTGCACACATTTTAACCAAGCTAAACTAGTTAACCAAGGTTAAAGTTTACTAATACAAGATTAATTAAGCTTCATTTTTCAACTATCTTAACTAACCAAATACCAATCATCCAACAAAATTACTTATAATCAAGAAATCAATATCAATAACAAGGTTGCAAACTAATCATCAAAGATTAACATAGAAAATACTTCCAAGTGTCATTACAAACAAAGATTAACACACTAATGGTTATAATCAAGCAAGGGATTGTTGTTATTTTGCCCAAAGGCTACAATAATACATAAACATTAATCTAAATGCTTGAAAGATTAACAAAATCATGGAAAGATTAGAAAACCAAACCATAAACAAGCATAAGATTAAGAATCCGGATAGTAATCGAGCTAAACGGGACAATGTGGCTTGAATCCGGGTGAAAGCTAACGCCTCCGGAGCCTGAAAATCGCCTGGATTGCTCTCCAAAATTCCAGAGTTACCAGCAGAATGTTTCTGCAGGTTTTTTATATAAATTCGGTTTCGCACGGTCGTGCGTCCTGTTGCACGACCATTCACTTTAAGCAATTATTGGAGTATGGTGCACCATACTGCATGACGTCACAGATCTTGACCAGTCGTAGGTCACGCACGGTCGTTCTTCATATCGCACGGTCGTTTGTTTCCGGGTTCTTGTTGCACGCCTAGTCGCACTGGTCGTTCAGTTCCGAGGTTTGGCTAGATCATCGGATCCGCACGGGGTGCAAGATCTGGAACGCCCGTGCATCACCGGGATGGCCTTGAATGCCTTGCACGCCGAGTTGCACGTTCGTTCAATGCCGGACTGACTTGCATTTGTCGGAGATGCACGGTCGTGCAATAGGTCGCACGACCGTTCCACACGCCCAGGTCAGTTTTCTTAACAGAATGTTCGCAGCTTCGTCGTTTTGTCCGAAAAGTCCTCGTTTTCGCTATCATCTTGTCTGGTATGCTGTTTTAGGCCTGTAAACAAAAGTGTAGATGATTAAGCATCCGAATGACGGTTTTAGGGCCGAAAACACATAAAATAGGGGTAAAACGGGGGACTAAAATATGTGTAAATTAGCGAATATCAAATCTCCCCACACTTGAACCTTGCTTGTCCTCAAGCAAGCTAAACTAAAATACAATAAAAGATAGAATCAAACAAGAATGATAATTTACACACTATTTTATTGAAAACAACTATAAACGGTTAGCCGGTTTTTCGAAAGACGACATCAAAAGACTCAAACCCAACAAGCATATGCAAATATACAGCGACAACCAAAAAGCCGTGACTTCACATTTAATTGACTCAACATATTAATCTTCACACAACTCTCAATGTTCACACACACTCGGTTTTATTTATGAAACATACATAAATGTGTACGTGCAAACACTCAATGCCTCGTCAATGAAATGTGTAATATCATAAGCTTGTCATAAGATCTCGTCTCCACCAACTAACATTCGAAAAAGTGTAAATCAAGAGGTCTTTACGGGTTGTAACGTTAGGCTTGGGCGAAGGGTATGGAAATGGATATTTAAAGTGGCAAAAATGGTTAAAACTCGATAGTAGTGTTTAACTAGCAACAAACAATACAACTATACATACAAATGCCTTAAAAAGGCGACTATTGCGCAATCGAGCTAATCAACGATATTTTAACATTTAAGCATTCAAAATTGCTTGATTTTCGTCGACTTCACCCTATTTTAGGGTTTTTTTTTACAAGAAACTAGATAAATAAACAATAAACTACAACAAACGCTAGTTAAACGATTATTTTGACCGAGTTTTAACACTAAAAAGGTTTAAAACATAAAAAGGCTAAATTTAGCTAAGTGGGCGATAATGTGGGTAAACAAAGGTAAACGGGAAGGCTCGACATGGTTAATCCTAAAGGGTAATATAAGGTTTACGGGAAGCACAACACAAAGAACAAGGTTTACAACAAAGGGGTAATCTAAGTGCCTCTATCACTTCTACACAATTCCGCAAGTTCATGGTGTTAACAAGCATACTAGTGACAAGTTCTAAATTACACATAACATCCGGCTCACTCCTATATCCGAAATGAACAAATATATAACAATATCAAGGCTCAAATATGCTCACGTAACGGAAGGAATGGGTAAAAGTGTGAAAACTATCATGCAAGTCTTTCTTTGTTTGTCACGCTTTCCGGTTTCCTTTTTCAAAAATATTTTTCTTGTCGAGTTTTTATCAAGTCCGAAGCTTTCTAAAACACAACCAACCGGTTTATTTACTAAAATATATACAAAATACAGGTATTTTTTAATGATTTTTCTGATTTTCTGATTTTCTGATTTTTTTTATAGAGGACAAACAAAGTTAACAAAGTTAACCCCCTCCCCACACTTGAACTTCGCATTGTCCCCAATGCGAGACCCGAAATATAGAGATAAGGAGAATAGTACTCCCCTCAAGATGATGTTGATGCAACGAGACTTCTGAAGCTGTATCTGTCATGTGCTCCGGTCCAAGATATGTCGGATCTGCAAGTATGTCACATGTACACCAAAACAGAACAGAAACAGAATAAACATAAATAAACCATAATGTACATAAATATAAGACTAACATCCAAACAAATACAAGACATAAAGTAAATTGTCTGAAAACAAAATACAATCCGAGGGTGTTGAAATAACAAACAAAATGAACACCCAAAATATAAAGTACTGAAATAAAAACAACCACCAACAATCAATACCACCGACTCCTACGCGTCATCACCATCATCGTCTCTCGTGAAGGACGGACCCGCATCTCCGTAACCAGGTGGGTTCCACGGTGGGAACTGTGGAGGATGCTGAAAGTAGTCGGGATATGCATGATGCATCTCCCCAAACAGATATGAAAACCCAGCACTCACTCACTGATACAAACTATCCTGGTTTGCCCGAATCTGATCCTGAGCGGCCCTAATCTCGTCCTGTCTAGACCGGATCTGGTCAATATAAACCCCATGCTGTTCCTGGTTAACCCTGATCTGATCCTGGTTAACTTGCATCTGCTGGAACTGCTGATAGAACTCGGGCCTGTCCTGATGCTGGTGGAATGCATGGTGCTGCGGTGAATGTGGTGGTGTCGGTGGATGTGGTACGTGCTGCTCATCATGCTGCTCTTGATGCTCCTGATCATGCATCACCTCATCCTCATGTTCCTCCACAGCTGGAGGCAACGGGTCCCAGACCTCGTTGTTTAACCCCTTCAATCTATCCCTGTGAGGCAACTCAACAATCACTCCCATCGCCTTCAGTGACCTAATGTCAACATAAACACCCTCGGTTATCAGAGTGAGACCCTGAAGTACCTCGTCAGTCATCAAATCCAGATTATAAGCAATTTCGGTCACGTACTGACCGCCGTGGATTTGACTGTTGGGCTTCCGCCCCGAGCACTTCACGAAATATTCAGCCATCCTTGCGGCTAGGTTGATATGGACTCTCTCAACCAGCGCATAGAGGAAAATCAAATCTGGTGTTGGACAGTTCCCAAGACTGTCCATGCGCCCGCAAATTGTGTGGCTAAACACATGATGCATCACTCGCACCAAAGGATCTCTCAGTCGTGAAGCCTTCGACATTCTTGGGTCGTAAGGGTCACCTATAGCATTTTCAGCCCAAAACTGGTTCCGTGCCTCATCAGTCGGAAAAGTGAACTGATCTGTGAAGACTTCGGAATCCATGTCTTCTCTTGTGTAGATCCCGAGCTTCCTACCCAATCGACCCACCGTCCAACTATGCCATTTCCTACCCAACCGGAAAGCTATCCGCTCCTTGTAGCGGAATTTGGGCCTTCTATGAGCAACCGGCTTCTCATAGGCATATGTTGAAAAGAACTCTATTGTCAGCTCAAGGTAGACGGGTCGGTTGATAGATATTAAGCGGGCAAGTGGGAAAGTGAGCATGCTGTCAAGTCTGTCACTCTGGTTTAGCTCCCCCATAACTTCCCAATCTAGCCACCAGGGGACTCCGAATTGCCCCCGCCATGCCCATAAGGCGTCCCGTCTCGGGATGCAAAGAGCCTCTCGCTCATCTTCGGGATCAAATTGCAGAAAAGGATGGTCCATCTGTATGAGAAATAACGTTAGAGAGATGGAATCAGGAAAAAATTTAATCGAAAACAGCCAAGCAGCCAATTATGAAGAAACTGTGAAACTGATCTGGGCCTGTGGCACGGTCGTGCGACGAGACGTACGGTCGTGCGTCGCCGATAACGAGCACCAGTGGCCCAAATCTGTCGGAATTGCACGGCGTGCGACCAACGGCACCACCGTGCAACACCGACCAACAAGCAAATATCGTGAATCATACGGAATGGCACGACCGTTCCATACAAGGAACGTCCGTGCGACACCTTTTCTGCAGATTTCAAAACCCTGAACTATGAATAGCCTGATTTTCTCAAAATCAACACGTTTTTTGTTCAAACAGGGGTCAGAAACTTAACTGGATGTTCATGATACGAATGGTTCTTACAAGGGTTAGGGTTTCGATTTGTTTATGACGAGAACCCTAAAAAGCCTTGAAGAAACAGATGAATCTACCCTAGAAAGAGAAAAAACAGATAATCTACATGAAGGAACGTACCGTGCGAAGTAGGGTGTGAAATCGTGCGAAAAACCATGCGATTTGAAGAGATATCGCTCTGGAACGGCCGCATATGGTTAGGGTTCGCGAATGAAGGGTTTGGAAGCAGATGGGGGTTTTTATAATGTGCAAAAGACCAAACTGCCCCTGCCTCTCGCACGGTCGTGCGTCACCTTGATGCGTGTGAAGTGTTATATATATTAGGTGTATATTTTAAGCCCCTTTAACACTTATTTTTAGCCAAGTTTTAAATTTATAAAACACGATATTTTACTAACACTAAACACACATATGGGCAAGTGCACCCATCGTGAGCATAGTATAGTGTTGGCAAGATACCGAGGTCGTCCAAGGACACAAGAGCTTTTAGTACCGGTTTATCCTCAACGTCTAATCAAAATAAAAAGTTTAGGAAAAAGGTTTTAAACTAAGAAAAATAAAAACTAACTAAAATGCTGAAAATAAAATAAAAAGAAAAAACAGATAGACAAGATGAATCACTTGGTTCCGACTCGTATCTAGTATAACCTTTGATTATTTCCGCACTTTTGCACATAATTAAGAGATTATCTTAGTTATTGTAGTAGGCCCCTCTTTTGAAGGTGACGTTACCCTCACCCCAGTAGTTTGAGTCAGCAAGGATACAATCCTAAAAGGGTGGATTATTGGAAGATAATTAATTAAGTTATTAATGCAATATTATGGTAGGCCCCGCTTTTGGCGGTGACGTTACCCTCGGCTAAGTAGTCTGAGTCAGCAGGGATACAGTCCTAAATAGCCGGGTTATAGTATTAATAGTAGTTAACTTATGAGGGGATCAAAGAGTTTGGACCCCCGCCATCCAATACCGTGAAGTATTGAAGGATGTCCTACTAAATTTGACCCAAGTCCATTGCAGGACCTCTAAACGCTGAACAATGGCAAGACCTTTACCAAACCGTTCCCTTAACCCCCGACCAGGTAGCCAACATACCTCCATATAGACCGTGGAGATAAGAATGGTGAAAATCTTTTATTTTATATAGACAGTAAAATAATGCCAAGACACCACGGACAAACGATAAGGAAAGATCACCTTCAACATAAGTAACTAGTTATTAAAGTCATTAATACAAAACCAAATAAAAAGTGCAAAAGATTAGAAATAAAAAGTATTATACTAGACACTTCGTCTTCACCAAGTGATGTAAGAGACTTAGGCAAACATGGCCTTGATTCTCAAGAACTCTTACGATCAATCTTGGATCCCGAGACGACTCACACACTCTATGATGGACAATGGATGATGGTGGTGGATGATGGTGTTATGGTGGTGGTGGGTGGTGGGTGAAGTGTGAGAGAGGTGGTGTGCCAAGGGATGAGTTGAAATGAAACCAAGCACTCCTATTTATAGGCTGAGCAGAAGGCTGGGCACGGCCCTGTGTCCGCTGGACACGCCCCCGTGCCTGTCTGACACTCTCTCTCTTCATTAATTGTAATTCGCAATTACAATTAATGCGCCTGCTGTACTTTCGCCACGCCCCCGTGTTCACTGGACACGACCCATGGTGGGCAATAGAAGCTTCTATAGGTTTGTCTTTTCTTCTGCTTCTTGGGCACGGCCCCGTGCTGGCTGAGCACGGGGCGTGTTCAGTCTTCTGTCTTCTCTATTTTGCTTGGGAAGATGCCGTTGAGGGGTCGGGCAGTCCACTTATGTTCCTTTTCTTGTATTTATGTTAGATTTAGCTGTCTTTTTTGCTTCTTTTGTGAATTTGAGCTCATTTAATCCTGAAAATACAAAAGGAAGACAAAAACACTCTTTTTCCAACATTAGTACTTAAAAAGGGTTAGTTTTATGCCTCATTTGATGTAATTTATATGTTGCATTTTACACACATCAAATACCCCCACACTTGAACTTTTGCTTGTCCTCAAGCAAAACTCTTTAATATGTGGCTTACACTCCCAAATGGAATGGGTAGAAGATAAGGTTTTGGGCTTGTCGTAGAGTGTTGGGAATCCAAGATCTTTTTGGGTTTTATTTTTATCTATTTACAATCCTATTCGTTATGATTTGTTTAGAACGTTTCATAGGAGAAATTACTTATTTGGGCATAACATGCATTTTTAAAATTCCATTTATATACAAGTTCACATACCTCACGGGAGAAATCACTCACACTCGGCTGAAGGTGTATTTTTAGTGAATCACTCGAGAACGGCATGGAACTTACTCCTACCATAGGCTTGCCAAGCAATCAATCCTCCTCCTTTTTAAATTCTATACCTTTGTAAATATCAAGAGGACTTTGCGGGTGAAGGGTTAGGCTTGGGTTAAAGGTAGGTGGTTGGGTTAGTGGTTAGTAGAAAAAAAGGGTGAAAAAAAACGTAACAAGTGTCGGTTTTCGTAGAATTTTCTATTTTTGTAACTTTTTATTTTGATGAAGCTATTATTCAAACAAAGTTATTTTTGATGAACTTGTTTGTTTATTTTCTTTTGCTTCATCATCAACACATTTTTTTTTCAGCCGATCATACGAAAAACCGAACTTGTTACTAAAACAAAGGGTTAAAAAAGAAAAAAAGGGTTTTGGTGGGTAAAAGGGTGTTTGGTTTGGGTTATGAAATGAAAAGGTTTAGGCTCAAAGGGGCTAACTAGGGGGATTTTGGGTAGGTGGTAAAAAAAAATAATGGTGTAGAAGAAAAAAGGGTTAGTCCTAATGCCTCTATCATTTACTTACTCGGGTTTAAGTTGATAAGGACCGGGAATGTATCGTCATGGCAAGTTCTAGAGTCGTAAGAACCAAGCGGCTATTCACACAAGAAACGAAAAATGAGCATTTAGTCTAAAGATGTAAATTTGTATGCTCAATAAAGGCTCAAAACTCACTTTTGTGGGAATGGGTTTTTATGTGATCAAGTATATATAATCAAATTTTAATTAAGCTTGTCATGCCGTTTCATAATTTACTTATGTTGGTTCTTGTTATCACGACGCTCTCGGTTGTAAACTTGTAAAAATATAACCTTATTAATCTTATGATTCCTAACTTAAACTTTAGACAAAAAAATGAAAATTTTTTTTTTGAAAAAAAAAATTTGGGGTGTTTAGCGGTTCCAATAGAGTTTTGTGTAAGGCTTGTTATTAGGACTTGCAAAATTTCAAGGTTTTAGCATCCCCCCCACACTTAAATTACACATTGTCCTCAATGTGTCCCAAAAATAAGTTTTTAGGTTGATTGAATGTGTAAAAAGGTGTAAAAAGCAAAAATTTTGTGTTACTGGCAACCTGGACACGACCCCGTGTTGAGTGGACACGACCCCGTGTTCAGGTGCCAGTAACGAGAACTTACAGATGGTGAACACGGGGGCGTGTTGGCTGGACACGACCCCGTGTCTGTCAAGGTTTGCAGAATCTAAACAAACAGCAGGTTCAGGGGAATGGGCACGGGGGCGTGTCAGCTGGACACGACCCCGTGTGGACAGTCTGCAAATTCGAAAAACAGGTTTCTTTCTTCGTTTTTCCAGTCCCGGCTTTAAGAGTACTAATGCTTAGTACTTTAAGCCCCGAATGTACCTGCTTACCCAATAAACACTCCACCAAAACATAGCAAACATCCTACTTTTACCAAAGTTAACATCCATGTCAAAGTTAAAATAAATGCAGAAAATAAAAGGAGTTAAGAAAAGTAAATTGTTCAACATTTGGCACGCAGGCCATCAATTGTTCAAGATTAAAAAGGGTTAACCTGGGGAGTCATCAATCAACCGCTTCCTCCTCTGCTCCTCTCGCCTACTCCATAGCATCGTCATCATCATCATCGTCATCATCCCCTCCATGGCGTGCAATGTGGTCTCGTATGTATCCAACATCGTCTTGGATCTCGGATAGGTTTCTCTCGATAGCTCCGACCCGGTGGTAGGTGTTGCTCGCCATGTTATAGGTGTTCCTAGTACACATAAGGTTTTCCTGCAACAAATCATGCAAACTTTGAAAGTTAGGAAAACCGCCTCCCGAGGAGGATGATTGGCCCGGATCACCATGGGGTTGGTATTGGTACTGATGATGTTGCGGAGCTGGGAGGACAAGCGCTTCTTGCGGGTTCCATGCATGACCTTGCATCCTTTGAAAGGTTACCGTCCCGTCTTCTGCCTCATAAATCAGGTTCATTGAGCGGCATATGTGAATATCCACCGTACCCGACCATGGGCTCCTCTCAAATGACCTAGGTATGTGGGCGAAGTGCTTGAAGAGACGGTACACCCATCCCCCAAAGAAAATAGGCGTCGGTGCACTAGCAAGGCGGTTGTGATGCATGTTTCGGAGCATGAGGAACGGAACATCGAGCGGCCTGCGGTTGTGAATGCAGTGGAGGACAACCAAATCTTTTAACCCAACGACGCCACTACTGTCATGCCTTTGGCTAAGAGAGTAGCCGAGGAGCCTATGAATGTATCTGTATAGTGGATCCCTCAGCTTTGTACTCTTAGTGCTGCTTGGATTGTAGAACCCTTCTCCAATCTGAGCCCACATGGCTTGGCGTTCGTTGTCACCTATCTCTCTCATTCCCCCAGTATTTTCTTCGTTTCCCGCATCCTCTTCCGCATACAACCCGATAATCGACCCAAATTGTGCCATAGAGATCGAATACTTCGTTCCGCCACATCGGAAAGCTACCCCGTCATTGTCGAACGGGTCGCACCTCGAGTTGAATGTGAAAGTGCTATAGAATTCCAGCGTGCATTCGTGGACGGAACGGAGCCGAGTTGTTAGGGCGACTCTGAGTGGTCCCGTGACAATGTTGTTGAAACGGTCAATTTGATTCACCATGGTTAGCAGGTCCGTGCAAGCTTGCCTCGGGTATTCCTCCGGCCTTGTTTGAAGAATTTCGTATCGAGCTCTTGCATCTAGCTCATTGGCGTTAAATCTTGTGAACTTCCTGGCCATCTGCAAGAATTCACAAAAAGTTAGCACGAAACAGAAATATTTTTGGACAAAACTGCAAACATCGGGCTGTACACGACCCCGTGTTCAGCGGACACGGCCCCGTGTCCAGGGGTCTGTTACTCAAAAATCCCATTTTTCGACCCGGTTTCGAAAACTTGAGAATTTTTGGTCCAATAGGTGCGGTTTCCCCCGAAAATAAAACCCTAAGCATCGTTTTCCCCAAAATATCTCGTTTACCCCATCAATTTTTTATCTTTTTCGGTGCAAGAACAAGGGTTTGGGGTTTTTGTGCGAAATTGGATGAATCTATGAACAATACAAGTGTATTTACTTTCCTTAACACTAATCTAACTAAATGCAAACAGATCTAAACAAAAATTTGAGGTTCGATCCGGATGAACTTCAAGAACCCTAGATTTTTCCCCAAATTTTTGGTGTTTTAACTACATGTAAGAAACTAATCTAACTACTAAAAGTGATAGAATCATACCTTGATGTTGTTAGAGCGATAGGAGACGTTGAAATTCTGCGAAAAATCGCCTGAAACCAGAGCTTTTTCGGGGAAACGGGGCGTGTGGAATGAAGTAACTGTTTTGAAAAAAAGGATTTATCCCGACTGCAGCGCGGACACGGCCTCGTGCCGAGCATGGTTTTAATTTTTTTTTTTTTAGTGCTCGTGTGAGTGCCCTCATTTTCCCATAAGCTATGGTTAGAAAACTTACCGCTTTATTTTGTTGTCTCAATCGTTCGTAACTTACAAGGCATGATGTTTTTATTCTTCCACCGTTTGAAGCGAGATCTCTTCTTCTTCATCCTCAATGAATCCTTGATAGAGTTTCAGCCGTTGGCCATTGACTTTAAATGGGGGCCCATTTCGAGATTTAATTTCTACTGCACCGTGTGGAAAAATATGGGTGATGGAAAAAGGTCCTGACCACCTAGACTTTAATTTACCAGGAAACAATCGAAGTCGTGAATTAAACAAAAGAACTAAATCTCCTACCCGAAATTCATTAGGTTTAATATGTTTGTCATGCAAATTTTTCATTCTTTCCTTATAAATTTCAGAGTTTGAGTATGCATAATTCATAAGTTCGTCTAATTCATTTAATTGACAAAATCGATTTTTACCGGCAAATTGTAAGTCTAAGTTTACATTTTTTTATTGCCCAGTAGGCTTTGTGTGCAATTTCTACTGGCAAATGACAACTTTTTCCATAGACTAGCTTATACGGGGTTGTACCTATTGTTGTTTTATAAGCAGTTCGAAAAGCCCATAAAGCATCGTCTAATTTATCTGCCCATTCCTTTTTATTTAACCCTACGGTTTTTTCAAGTATTCGTTTTAAACCTCTGTTAGTCACTTCGGCTTGTCCGTTTGTCTGAGGGTGATACGCTGTTGAGACCCGGTGATAGACCCCATATCTTGTTAAATTTTTTTCGAGTTGATGGTTGCAAAAATGGGTACCTCTATCACTTATTAAAGCTTTAGGTGTGCCAAAACGAGAGAATAATTTTTTCAGAAATCTTACCACAACTTTTCCATCATTTGTTGGAAGTGCCTCGGCCTCGGCCCATTTAGACAAGTAATCTACTGCCACAAGTATATATTTGTTTCCTTTTGATGGTGGGAAAGGTCCCATAAAGTCGAGTCCCCACACATCAAAAATTTCACAAACAAGAATGCCATTTTGTGGCATTTCGTTTTTGGAAGAAATATTACCTGTTCTTTGGCAAGCATCACATGTTTTTACAAGACTTTGGGCGTCTTTGTAAATGGTTGGCCAATAAAACCCTGAATCGAATACCTTTCGTGCGGTACTAGCAGCACCATGATGTCCTCCGTATGGACCTTCATGACAATGGCAGAGAATTCTTCGTGCTTCACTACCATGTACGCATCGTCGGACGAGTTGGTCGGCACACATTTTGAAAAGATATGGATCTTCCCAAAAGTAGTGTTTCACATTGGCAAAGAATTTTTTTTCTTTGATGATGTGGCCACCCTTTTGCGACTATACCGCTAGCTAGGTAGTTAGCATAGTCGGCGTACCATGGTTCTTCCTTGTATTCCACCATTTCCAGGGACTCAGTTGGGAATTTTTTCGTTGATTTGCTCGTCCCTGGTTGCTTACAAAGCTGGGTCTTCTAAGCGCGAGAGATGATCTGCAGCGGTGTTTTCTGCTCCTCTTTTGTCCTTGATTTCAATGTCAAATTCTTGGAGGAGTAGAATCCACCGAATCAAACGTGGTTTTGCGTCTTGCTTTTTGAAAAGATATCGGATGGCTGCATGATCTGTATAAACTATAGTTTTAGAAAGAACAAGATAAGAACAGAATTTATCAAAAGCAAATACCACAGCTAGTAATTCTTTTTCAGTTGTTGTGTAATTTTCTTGTGCATCATTAAGTGTTTTACTAGCATAATAAATTGGGTGGAAATGCTTTTCTTGTCTTTGTCCCAAGACAGCTCCAACTGCAAAGTCACTAGCATCACACATGATTTCGAAAGGAAATTTCCAATCAGGCGCTATCATGATAGGTGCATTGACTAACATTTCTTTCAAGGTGAGAAATGCTTGATTGCAATCATTGTCAAAGATGAAAGGAGCATCTTTTTCAAGTAATTTTGTTAGAGGTCTAGAAATTTTAGAAAAGTCTTTGATAAACCGCCTATAGAATCCGGCATGCCCTAGGAAACTTCTGATAGCTCTTACGGAGGATGGAGGTGGTAATCTAGAAATGGTATCTATTTTGGCTCGATCCACCTCCATTCCTTCGCTTGAGATCTTGTGACCGAGTACTATTCCCTCTGTTACCATGAAATGGCATTTTTCCCAATTAAGGGCGAGGTTAGTTTCCTCACATCGGGATAGCATTCGTTCAAGGTTATCGAGGCATTGGTCATATGAATCCCCAAAGATAGAAAAGTCAACCATGAAGACTTCCATTGTCTTTTCTATCATGTCGTGGAAAATGGCTACCATGCAACGTTGGAATGTTGCTGGGGCATTACATAGACCAAACGGCATGCGTCGATAAGAAAAAGTTCCATAGGGACATGTGAAAGTTGTCTTTTCTTGGTCTTCGGGTGCTATCGGGATTTGAAAGTAACCTGAAAAACCATCCAAGAAACAATAAAATTTATGACCGGATAGTCTTTCTAACATTTGATCAATGAAGGGTAAAGGAAAGTGATCCTTTCTTGTTGCTTCATTTAATCGTCTATAATCTATACATACTCTCCATCCTGTGACGGTTCTTGTTGGTATTAATTCATTTTTTTCGTTAGTTATTACCGTCATACCTCCTTTCTTTGGAACTACTTGGACGGGACTCACCCAAGGACTATCGGAGATAGGATAGATAAGTCCGGCGTCAAGTAGTTTGATGACTTTGTTTTTAACCACTTCTTGAACATTTGGATTTACTCGACGTTGTGGTTGTATGACCGATTTGTAGTCATCATTCATCAAAATTTTGTGTGTGCACATAGAAGGACTAATTCCTTTTATGTCTACAAGTTTCCAAGCTATTGCATTTTTATGTTTTTTCAAAAGATTAATTAATTTTTCCTTTTCTAAGTTATCTAATTTAGACGAAATAATTACAGGTAAATTACCATCTTTGTCTAGAAAAGCATATTCCAAACCTTTTGGAAGTTCTTTGAGCTCAAGTGGTGGGTCTTTGGGAGACTCCTTATTTGGTTGCTCATTTCGATCAAGAACCTTAAAAGTTTGTTCTATGGCGACCTCTTCTTCAACAAAGTGGTCAATCTCTTCACTTGTATCGGGTGGTTCATCTTCATCTTCAATTAGGGGGTCATTATTGCCGAAAGGATATTTCATTGACCGTTCGAGATCGACACTTCTTTTAAATGCCCCTGTGACAACTTGTATTTCAAAACCTATCTTTGTGCTATGAGTAGCGTGTTTGAACACTATGTGATTGTATGAACTTGGTTGATTAATTGAATGTTCGATGTTTGTTATGTGTTTATTTGTGTAACGAATGTATGTATGAATACAAACGAGCTCTAACACACGACACAACCCGATCGCACAAGCCCATTCGGGCTATACTCGAAACCCAAGGGCGGCCCAAGGAAGGGTTCGGCCCACCCCCTAGCTACACGAAAACATTATCCCATCTTAGGGATTAGTTTCACATATTCCACAACACACAAAACCCTAGTGCTCTCTTTCTTCTCTCTAGAACTCGACGGCAACAACACTCTCTCCCTCGAAGCTTGTGATTCGAATTAACTCTTATTCATCTCTAATCCGGTTAGTGTTTTAAGTGTTTTATTGTTATTTAATTTTATGCGATTGATGAAGGTGTATTGTTATATGATTTAATCAAACCCGGTTAGGGTTCTTGCTTGTGGAATCGATAATAATGAGTTGCATTGTTTGTGGTTTGGATAGATTGGATATGACAAGAATCATTATAATCTGATGCATGATCGGTTGTGTTTTTGGCATATTGTTTATGTTGGATGGATGTTGATGGTATACTAATAAATGTTAAAGCATATGACAGTGCCTGATGATTTCAACAACCTATTGATGATTGAATGATGTAGCTTGTAAGATATGATTGTGACCTACTGAAACCATCATGTGACCTACTCACAAATTGAGGGAACATGTGAAAATTATCATGCACAACAACTATTGTCGGCCATTATAAAAGAATAAAATATATATATATTATTTATCGACACAATGTCATGTATATTGGATGATATGATCATTAGTGTAATGTTTGCTATGTTTACTTTGGACGGATTATACCTAATTATTGCCTATTTATTCATGTTGACTAAATAACCTATACAAATGCATGTGTGATGTCTCGATAGTTGAGTTAATAAGATAAGGATCCTTCATAGTTGCATGCAATTGTCAGAAGTCATGTGTGGAGCAATGATTAAATCAAATAGAGGAAACATTATTATAGTATTGTTAGTGATGTATTGATGAATGTATGATCTGATTGTTATTTGATATACATGATTTAGGCCTTTTTAATTGGACCGAACAATTCTAACAGATTACTTATATATTGTTTAAGTTAATAATGGGTGGAATGAATTATAGAATTATTGGTTGGAAAATGTTGATTGATCGAATATTAGCTAAGATAGAAATGGTTGGTTGATTATTTTAAATTTGGAAACTGGTAAATGGTTGTAACCGAATGGCAAGATATTCGGATGTCTAATTCACTCGCACAAGACATCCTGGTCGCATAAGTCTTGTCAGTCGCACAAGGTGTTTCTAGTCGCACAAGTTGATATGATTATTTAACTGCTTGGGCCGGTTGTCTATTTTGGGCTGGGCTGGTAAACGGATCGCACAAGACTATTTGGATCGCACAAACTGTTTAATTGTTTAATGATTGGGCTGAATATGTATGTTGGGCCGGGTTACTCTATTGTGTTTCATTTGGGTGATCGCACAAGATAAATGGGTTAATGAACTTATGCGAGTCCAACCTCTTGGGCCGTACAAGTTGGGCGTTTTATGGACTTAACTGTTTAAGTGTTTACGTGGTTGCCATGATCAATACGTGTTCGTAACTGTAGCTTATGTGTAAACATATGTACGATACTTGAAAACCTAAACCTGACTTGTATGATAACCATGTTAGGACGTGGTTGACCACTAGCTGCTAGACTTGACCTTTCTGTGTAATCTGCCGAGCAAACCAAGGTGAGTTCACACTCTACAAAGCATGGGATTCCCAGGGGTTGGGAATGGGGTTAAGGAATATGGATTCCTCGTCCTTTCTTGGGTAGGACAGTAATGGTTCAGGAATGTAATTCCTCGTCCTCACGGACAGATAACTATACTAGACCAAAACTCTCTATCACGAAGTCCCTCCTTTTTATATCGACTTAATCACCGGGCCAATGGCGAGCGGGTCATTAGTTAGATAGCGCTATTTAGGTCTGACAAGCCTCACACCGTGCCGCAGAGGACGGGCGTGAACTAATGGATCTGGGGCACGTCAATGCTGATAGACATTGACAGTTTCAGGGCACTTAAACATGACTTCAGTCAGTAGTCGATATGGTAACGAGTCTAGTGGATACAAGGGGTAGCCCCCACGGCCGAAACGCCAGATAACTACATGGGGTAGCCCCCACGGCCGAAATGCCAGATAACTATCATGGGGTAGCCCCCACGGCAGGATTGCCAGAGTAAATGGGTTAAACAAAGGGTTAAACAAATCACGTTTTCAACCATGGGGTAACCCCCACGGCATGATGCCAGTTAAAGGAAACTGTTTTTGGAACAACTTAAAACGAACACCCAACCGTGAACTCACTCAACTTGTTGTTGACTCGTTACTACATGCTTTGCAGGTCTATAGGTACTTAGCTAGAGCTTGCACAAGGGAGAGTCGTTGTGGGACATGGACAGCTGTGTGCCATGTTAAACATTTGGATATTTGAACTCTTGATTTGGTTTTAAACATTATGCTTCCGCTCATAACTTAACTATGTTTGTTTTTGGACACTAATCATGTTGGTTGGACTTTTACAATTAATTTTATATACTTGTTCGATATGATTAGTGGTTTGATCCTGGTCAGTCACGCCTCCAAGCGGTGATACTCCGCATGTGGATTTTGGGGGTGTGACAGATTGGTATCAGAGCCATTGGTTATAGAGAACTTGGTTTTAATAAAGGAAAACGTTTTTGTTAAAACCAGACTATAACCTGTACAGTGCTCTACGATCCACAACGACGCTTCACTCCACGTGCAAGGCTCGACATTCTAGGTGATATGGTTTATGTTTATATTGCCTACTTGCTAGATTGCATAGAACTTTGCTCATGGTATGCTTAGATAAGCGTAGCAACTATAGTATGAAAACACATTTGTGCTTGCTCCCTACTGTCACTACACACTTACGCACATTCGCGACACCTTTCCTATTTGTGTTTCCTTCGATGTGAGATCATGAGGGAACGTGTGAACCTCACTTAAGCCAGTTGACGGCTCTTATCAACGAACAAGTTACTGCAGCACTCGCAGCCGCTCAGGCAGGAGGTATAACCTGCTATTCCGAACCTAACCTAGGATGATAGATCCTACTCTCCTGACCCAACTCTCGTACTTAACCCTGTCGTTTCTTCCTCGCGCAACAAGGTCAGAACGCTCAGCCGCCTGTATGCACATTTAAGACGTTCATGGACTGTCGACCTAGTACTTTCGGTGGCACTAAAGGAGCTGTTGGACTCCTCCATTGGTTTGAAAAGCTCGAGTTTGTCTTAGAGACGTGTGAATGCCTTGAGGCTCGTAGGGTGAATTACACCACTGGTACTCTCGAAGACACTACACTAACTCGGCGGAACGCGCAAGTTCAGATGCTGGGGCTGGCGGCTGCTAATGCCACCCCGTGGAATGATTCTTAAGGAACTGATCCAAACGTGAATGCCGTAGTCGAGATGACATCCGCAAACTGGAAGTGGAGTTCTTAAACCTGAAGATGACAAGGTCAGAGATAGAAGCGTACACGAAACGATCCAACGAATTGACAGTGTTATGTCCAACAATGGTGGATCCTCTCATCAAGCGCATTGAGCTGTACCTCAAAGGCTTAGTACCAGAGATTCAAAGTCATGTGACATAGGCCAACCTTACAACTATTCAGGATATTACTCGTCTTGCTCAACGTCTCTCAGATCAGGCGATAGGACAGAACAAACTGCCGAAGCGTATTAATGCTGCTACAACTACTTCGGATGCTCCCAGTGACAACAAACGCAAGTGTAATGGAAATTCGAGCAAGGGTCCCACTTCGGTTCAGTCTCAGTCGCAGCACAGGAGCCCCAGTCAGCAGTCTTTTGGTAATCGAAGTCAGGGTGGATACAGGGGAAACCACCCTAAGTGTAATCGCTATATTTTGCACCACAGCGGACAATGCAACAGAGATCGTTGTCAGAGATGCAACAAGCTTGGTCATGGAGCCAAAGATTTTAGAATCTCACGTCCTGCAAACCAGAACCGACAACAACAACCCCAAGCTCCACAGAATCAGCAGCAACAACAGGGTAACAAGGGATGTTATCAGTGTGTAGACGCTGCCCACAGTTGAACCAGAACCAAAAATCAGAACCACAATCAAGGAAACAGGAACAATAATGGAGACAACAACGGGGGTAATAACAACGGCAATGGTGCCAGGGGTCGAGTGCTCGTGATTGGTCAGGGTGATGCTAGGAATGACCCCCACGTTGTGATGGTTTCGGCATCGTTATTGGTATGGATTGACTACCTCAACATCGAACAGAAATTCTTTGCAAAGAAAAGATCGTCCACATTCCTCGTGCTGGTGAAGAACCTTTGGTAATTCATGGTGACCAGGGTGGTGCTGTTGTGGGCATCATTTCTTTCCTTAAGGCCCAAAAGTGTTTACGTAGCGGCCACGCAGCTATCTTAGCCCTCGTGACGAATGCACCAACGAAGGAGAAGAGAATAGAATTCCAAATCGAGCTAGCTCCTGGAGCAGCGCCCATAGATCGAGCACCTTATCGTTTAGCCCCATCTGAACTAGAAGAGCTGTCTACGCAACTGCAAGAGCTTTTGGAATAAGGGTTTTATTCGTCCTAGCTCTTCGCCATGGGGAACTCCAGTACTATTCGTGAAGAAGAAAGAAGGTACTTTCAGAATATGCATCGACTACCGTGAACTCAACAAGGTAACTGTGAAGAATCGCTATCCTCTCCCACGTATTGACGATTTGTTCGACCAGCTACAAGGGTCGAGTTACTATTCAAAGATCGATTTGAGATCAGGATATCACCAGCTGAGAGTCCGAGAAGAGGACGTTTCCAAAATAGCCTTTAGAACCCGTTATGGACACTACGAGTTTTTGGTCATGCCTTTTGGGATGACAAACGCACCAGCGGTCTTCATGGACTTGATGAATCGAGTGTGCAAGCCTTATTTAGACAAATTCGTTATTGTCTTCATCGATGACATCCTGATCTACTCGAAGAGTCAGGAGGAACACGAGCAACATTTACGACTTATTTTGGAACTCCTTCGAAAAGAACAGCTGTACGCCAAGTTTTCTAAGTGTGACTTCTGGCTTCGAGAAGTCCATTTCTTAGGCCATGTAGTGAACAAGGATGGAATTCACGTTGATCCATCCAAGGTAGAGTCAATCAAGAGCTGGCCTGCACCTCGTACGCCAACGGAAATTCGCCAATTCTTGGGATTGGCAGGTTACTACAGGAGATTTATCAAGGATTTTTCTAAGATTGCTCAGCCTCTTACTTCATTAACGCAGAAGGGCGTTGTTTATCGTTGGGGAAACGCACAGGAGTTAGCGTTTCAGCACTTAAAGGATAGACTTTGCAGTGCACCTATCCTTTCATTGCCAGAGGGCACAGAAGACTTCGTGGTTTACTGCGACGCATCTATTCAGGGTCTTGGTTGTGTATTGATGCAGCGGGATAAAGTTATAGCCTACGCCTCGCGCCAAGTCAAAGTTCATGAAAAGAACTACACTACACACGATCTAGAGCTGGGAGCGGTTGTTTTTGCACTTAAGATATGGAGACATTACCTATATGGTACCAAATGCGCTATCTACACTGATCATAGGAGCCTCGAGCATATCTTTAAACAGAAGGAACTCAATATGAGACAACGATGATGGATCGAACTGCTGAACGATTACGAATGCTCGATCAGGTACCACCCAGGCAAGGCCAATGTTGTGGCCGACGCCCTCAGTCGAAAGGACACTACGCCTAAGCGCGTATGAGCTTTACAACTTACTATACAGTCTAACCTTCCTTTTCAAATACGAAATGCTCAGGTAGAAGCATTGAAACCAGAGAATGTCAGGGCTGAAGCCCTACGCGGCTCAAGGCAACGATTAGAACAAAAGGAAGACGGTGCTTACTACGTAACAGGACGCATTTGGGTCCCACTTTATGGCAACCTACGAGAGCTTGTGATGGATGAGGCACACAAGTGTCGCGACTCAGTACATCCTGGCTCGGATAAGATGTACCACGACCTCAGAACTACCTACTGGTGGCCTAGCATGAAGGCCCACATAGCAACTTACGTCAGCAAGTGTTTGACTTGTGCGAGAGTCAAAGTCGAATACCAGAAACCTTCAGGCCTACTTCAACAACCAGAGATACCACAATGGAAATGGGAGCAAATTTCCATGGATTTTGTTACTGGCCTGCCTAGATCTCAACGTGGTAACGATACTATTTGGGTGATCGTGGATCGACTCACAAAGTCTGCTCACTTCTTGGCTATCAAAGAAACGGATAAGTTCTCCACACTAGCAGAAGTATATCTCAAGGAAGTTGTCTCGAGGCACGGGGTGCCCATCTCTATCATCTCGGATCGAGATGCGCGTTTTACATCAGAACTATGGCAAGCAATGCACAAGTCCTTTGGCTCAAGGTTAGATATGAGCACAGCTTATCACCCGCAAATGGATGGGCAGTCAGAACGTACCATCCAGAATCTAGAAGACATGCTTAGGGCATGTGTAATTGACTTTGGCAACGGCTGGGAAAAGCATCTGCCACTTGTGGAATTTTCGTACAACAATAACTACCACACCAGCATTAAAGCTGCTCCGTTTGAGGCATTGTACGGGCGTAAATGCCGGTCACCTCTTTGTTGGGCAGAGGTGGGGGATAGTCAGATTACTGGTCCAAAACATGTGGTGGACACAACAGAGAAAATTGCTCAGATACGACAACGAATGGTGGCAGCTCGTGACCGTCAGAAGGTCTATGCCGATAAGGGCAGAAAACCACTAGAGCTCCAGGTTGGGGAGCGTGTACTACTCAAAGTTTCACCCTGGAAGGGTGTGGTTCGTTTTGGTAAACGGGGCAAACTTAACCCACTATACGTTGGACCATTTGAAGTCATTGAGAAAATAGGTAAGGTGGCCTACAGACTGAACTTACCAGCTGAACTCAGTGCAGTTCACGACGTTTTCCATGTGTCAAATCTGAAGAAGTGTCTGTCAGATGAGACCCACGTAGTTCCTTTGAAGGAGCTCACGATCGACGAGCAGTTACGATTCGTCGAGGAACCTGTTGAAATCACGGACCGGGATGTTAAGGTCCTCAAACGTACTAGAATACCTCTCGTTCGAGTTCGATGGAACTCACGTCGCGGCCCAGAGTTCACCTGGGAACGCGAAGATCAGATGAAACAAAAGTATCCCCAACTGTTTGCAACCGGTACAACTACTACTGAGGCTGAAGCTACGGAATTTCGGGACGAAATTCCAGATCAACGGGGGGAGGATGTGACACCCCAGGAAAACCATGCAACTTAACTAGCTTCCTCAGTGAGTACGTGCTAAATTTCGGGACGAAATTTCTTTCAACTTGGGGATAATGTGACAACTTGTATTTCAAAACCTATCTTTGTGCTATGAGTAGCGTGTTTGAACACTATGTGATTGTATGAACTTGGTTGATTAATTGAATGTTCGATGTTTGTTATGTGTTTATTTGTGTAACGAATGTATGTATGAATACAAACGAGCTCTAACACACGACACAACCCGATCGCACAAGCCCATTCGGGCTATACTCGAAACCCAAGGGCGGCCCAAGGAAGGGTTCGGCCCACCCCCTAGCTACACGAAAACATTATCCCATCTTAGGGATTAGTTTCACATATTCCACAACACACAAAACCCTAGTGCTCTCTTTCTTCTCTCTAGAACTCGACGGCAACAACACTCTCTCCCTCGAAGCTTGTGATTCGAATTAACTCTTATTCATCTCTAATCCGGTTAGTGTTTTAAGTGTTTTATTGTTATTTAATTTTATGCGATTGATGAAGGTGTATTGTTATATGATTTAATCAAACCCGGTTAGGGTTCTTGCTTGTGGAATCGATAATAATGAGTTGCATTGTTTGTGGTTTGGATAGATTGGATATGACAAGAATCATTATAATCTGATGCATGATCAGTTGTGTTTTTGGCATATTGTTTATGTTGGATGGATGTTGATGGTATACTAATAAATGTTAAAGCATATGACAGTGCCTGATGATTTCAACAACCTATTGATGATTGAATGATGTAGCTTGTAAGATATGATTGTGACCTACTGAAACCATCATGTGACCTACTCACAAATTGAGGGAACATGTGAAAATTATCATGCACAACAACTATTGTCGGCCATTATAAAAGAATAAAATATATATATATTATTTATCGACACAATGTCATGTATATTGGATGATATGATCATTAGTGTAATGTTTGCTATGTTTACTTTGGACGGATTATACCTAATTATTGCCTATTTATTCATGTTGACTAAATAACCTATACAAATGCATGTGTGATGTCTCGATAGTTGAGTTAATAAGATAAGGATCCTTCATAGTTGCATGCAATTGTCAGAAGTCATGTGTGGAGCAATGATTAAATCAAATAGAGGAAACATTATTATAGTATTGTTAGTGATGTATTGATGAATGTATGATCTGATTGTTATTTGATATACATGATTTAGGCCTTTTTAATTGGACCGAACAATTCTAACAGATTACTTATATATTGTTTAAGTTAATAATGGGTGGAATGAATTATAGAATTATTGGTTGGAAAATGTTGATTGATCGAATATTAGCTAAGATAGAAATGGTTGGTTGATTATTTTAAATTTGGAAACTGGTAAATGGTTGTAACCGAATGGCAAGATATTCGGATGTCTAATTCACTCGCACAAGACATCCTGGTCGCATAAGTCTTGTCAGTCGCACAAGGTGTTTCTAGTCGCACAAGTTGATATGATTATTTAACTGTTTGGGCCGGTTGTCTATTTTGGGCTGGGCTGGTAAACGGATCGCACAAGACTATTTGGATCGCACAAACTGTTTAATTGTTTAATGATTGGGCTGAATATGTATGTTGGGCCGGGTTACTCTATTGTGTTTCATTTGGGTGATCGCACAAGATAAATGGGTTAATGAACTTATGCGAGTCCAACCTCTTGGGCCGTACAAGTTGGGCGTTTTATGGACTTAACTGTTTAAGTGTTTACGTGGTTGCCATGATCAATACGTGTTCGTAACTGTAGCTTATGTGTAAACATATGTACGATACTTGAAAACCTAAACCTGACTTGTATGATAACCATGTTAGGACGTGGTTGACCACTAGCTGCTAGACTTGACCTTTCTGTGTAATCTGCCGAGCAAACCAAGGTGAGTTCACACTCTACAAAGCATGGGATTCCCAGGGGTTGGGAATGGGGTTAAGGAATATGGATTCCTCGTCCTTTCTTGGGTAGGACAGTAATGGTTCAGGAATGTAATTCCTCGTCCTCACGGACAGATAACTATACTAGACCAAAACTCTCTATCACGAAGTCCCTCCTTTTTATATCGACTTAATCGCCGGGCCAATGGCGAGCGGGTCATTAGTTAGATAGCGCTATTTAGGTCTGACAAGCCTCACACCGTGCCGCAGAGGACGGGCGTGAACTAATGGATCTGGGGCACGTCAATGCTGATAGACATTGACAGTTTCAGGGCACTTAAACATGACTTCAGTCAGTAGTCGATATGGTAACGAGTCTAGTGGATACAAGGGGTAGCCCCCACGGCCGAAACGCCAGATAACTACATGGGGTAGCCCCCACGGCCGAAATGCCAGATAACTATCATGGGGTAGCCCCCACGGCAGGATTGCCAGAGTAAATGGGTTAAACAAAGGGTTAAACAAATCACGTTTTCAACCATGGGGTAACCCCCACGGCATGATGCCAGTTAAAGGAAACTGTTTTTGGAACAACTTAAAACGAACACCCAACCGTGAACTCACTCAACTTGTTGTTGACTCGTTACTACATGCTTTGCAGGTCTATAGGTACTTAGCTAGAGCTTGCACAAGGGAGAGTCGTTGTGGGACATGGACAGCTGTGTGCCATGTTAAACATTTGGATATTTGAACTCTTGATTTGGTTTTAAACATTATGCTTCCGCTCATAACTTAACTATGTTTGTTTTTGGACACTAATCATGTTGGTTGGACTTTTACAATTAATTTTATATACTTGTTCGATATGATTAGTGGTTTGATCCTGGTCAGTCACGCCTCCAAGCGGTGATACTCCGCATGTGGATTTTGGGGGTGTGACAGCCCCTAATTGAAGAGGTAGATTTTTGAACTTCCGGTTTTTCAAAGCTTCGTGAGTTTTTACAAATGGTCGCCCCAACACTAGAGGAGCGTCATCGAGGATGACAAAGTCGGTCGGGATTACCATTTGATTTGCTTGAACTAAGACATCTTCAACTATACCGATTGATTTTATTACTTTTCGATTGGATAAAAAAATGGGTATTTGAAGTGGAGAAAAATCACTAATACTTAATTTTTCGAAAATGTAGTTAGGCATTATGTTAACACAAAGATCTTTATCGATTGTGACATTACTAATAAACGAATTTTGAAAGAAACATGGAACCGGTGTAATGTTAATTTCAAATGGGTCTTCTTTTATTAGTGAGGTTTGATCATTAGTTAACTTAACACTTACCGTTTCGTCAATTTTAGTGTTACTGTTTAACTCTTTTAAAAACTTAGCATGAGTGGGTACTAAACAATGATTTTCAAAAGAAGGTGACAAGAGATTAATTTCTTCAAAATTAGACTCTTCTTGAATTTTAACTTTGTTGGACTCACCTTTTTCGTTGTTTAACTCATGTGTCGGTTTTTCACTTATTTGTTCTTCCATTTTTACACTTTTGGTTATCTCTTCCTTTTTTAACTCTTCTCTTGCGCGGGACTCCTCTTCCCTTGCGCGAGCTTCTTTTATACATCGATCGATAACTCTAATGTGTTCTAATATCCTATCGGTCACTTCGGTTATAGAAAAAGAATCGGTATTTTCTAAGCTTGAATCCGGTTGTTCGACCCTTTGTTCCTCATAATACCCATATGAAGTCAATGGTTCGCACCATTGTTCTTCATTGTAAGCATATGATGGATAAGGTTCGTAATTTTGTTCTTCATAATACTCATATGAGGTGGGTTGTTCACGCCATGATTCCTCATAATAAGCATACGAAGGTGGTGGCTCATATCTTGGTTCCTCAAAGTATGAGTAAGAAGGCTCATACCTTGGTTCGTCAAAATATGAGTATGAGGGAGGAGGTTCATACCTTTGGTCTTCATAGGATGTGTATGAAGTTGATGGCTCGTACCTGGGCTCCTCATAGTAGGTGTATGAATTGGATGGTTGATATGAGTGACTATTTTGAACCGATCGTGCGTTACGACAATTAGTGCAATAATTACCCCTATAATCATCCTCCTCATAGGTGTAGTTGTAACCTCCTGAGTATTGATCCATAAGAATCACTCAGCAGACCACAACCGAGTCTCGAGATCAGAAAACAAAAATAAAAAGCGGAAACAGAAGGCTGGACACGGCCCCGTGTTCAGTGAGCACGGCCCCGTGTTCAGAATCTGTATCTGGGCGTTTTAATTAAATTTACTGATTTCGTTAAGCACGGGGCGTGTTCAGTGAGCACGACCCGTGTTCAAGCTACTGTTACTGGGTATTTAAAAAATTTTCTGCAGCACGGCCCCGTGTTCAGCGAACACGACCCCGTGTACAGTTTACTGTAAATGCAAATCTAAACTAAAATGCAGAAAAATGTGCGCGCGTTTTGAAAAGGTTTTGAAAAACTGATTAGGCCGTCGATTTTAAGCTTTCCTAAAATCCTTGTGTCCCCGGCAACGGCGCCAAAAACTTGATGCGTGTGAAGTGTTATATATATTAGGTGTATATTTTAAGCCCCTTTAACACTTATTTTTAGCCAAGTTTTAAATTTATAAAACACGATATTTTACTAACACTAAACACACATATGGGCAAGTGCACCCATCGTGAGCGTAGTATAGTGTTGGCAAGATACCGAGGTCGTCCAAGGACACAAGAGCTTTTAGTACCGGTTTATCCTCAACGTCTAATCAAAATAAAAAGTTTAGGAAAAAGGTTTTAAACTAAGAAAAATAAAAACTAACTAAAATGCTGAAAATAAAATAAAAAGAAAAAACAGATAGACAAGATGAATCACTTGGTTCCGACTCGTATCTAGTATAACCTTTGATTATTTCCGCACTTTTGCACATAATTAAGAGATTATCTTAGTTATTGTAGTAGGCCCCTCTTTTGAGGGTGACGTTACCCTCACCCCAGTAGTTTGAGTCAGCAAGGATACAATCCTAAAAGGGTGGATTATTGGAAGATAATTAATTAAGTTATTAATTCAATATTATGGTAGGCCCCGCTTTTGGCGGTGACGTTACCCTTGGCTAAGTAGTCTGAGTCAGCAGGGATACAGTCCTAAATAGTCGGGTTATAGTATTAATAGTAGTTAACTTATGAGGGGATCAAAGAGTTTGGACCCCCGCCATCCAATACCGTGAAGTATTGAAGGAGGTCCTACTAAATTTGACCCAGGTCCATTGCAGGACCTCTAAACGCTGAACAATGGCAAGACCTTTACCAAACCATTCCCTTAACCCCCGACCAGGTAGCCAACATACCTCCATATAGACCGTGGAGATATGAATGGTGAAAATCTTTTATTTTATATAGACAGTAAAATAACGCCAAGACACCACGGACAAACGATAAGGAAAGATCACCTTCAACATAAGTAACTAGTTATTAAAGTCATTAATACAAAACCAAATAAAAAGTGCAAAAGATTAGAAATAAAAAGTATTATACTAGACACTTTGTCTTCACCAAGTGATGTAAGAGACTTAGGCAAACATGGCCTTGATTGTCAAGAACTCTTACGATCAATCTTGGATCCCGAGATGACTCACACACTCTATGATGGACAATGGATGATGGTGGTGGATGATGGTGTTATGGTGGTGGTGGGTGGTGGGTGAAGTGTGAGAGAGGTGGTGTGCCAAGGGATGAGTTGAAATGAAACCAAGCACTCATATTTATAGGCTGAGCAGAAGGCTGGGCACGGCCCCATGTCCGCTGGACACGCCCCCGTGCCTGTCTGACACTCTCTCTCTTCATTAATTGTAATTCGCAATTACAATTAATGCGCCTGCTGTACTTTCGCCACGCCCCCGTGTTCACTGGACACGGCCCATGGTGGGCAATAGAAGTTTCTATAGGTTTGTCTTTTCTGCTGCTTCTTGGGCACGGCCCCGTGCTGGCTGAGCACGGGGCGTGTTCAGTCTTCTGCCTTCTCTATTTTGCTCGGGAAGATGCCGTTGAGGGGTCGGGCAGTCCACTTATGTTCCTTTTCTTGTATTTATGTTAGATTTAGCTGTCTTTTTGCTTCTTTTGTGAATTTGAGCTCATTTAATCCTGAAAATACAAAAGGAAGACAAAAACACTCTTTTTCCAACATTAGTACTTAAAAAGGGTTAGTTTTATGCCTCATTTGATGTAATTTATATGTTGCATTTTACACACATCACACCTACATTTTTCAAACCTGCAACATGTTCTCGGAGATGCACCGGGGGTGCGACTCACCGTGCCAGCCAGCTCGGAAACGCACGATCGTGCGACTCGTGGAACGACCGTGCAACAGCTGCAGATCAGAATTTTCCGCAGAAGCCATTTCCAGCAACAGTTTTGGCCGTTTTTCGCCATTTTTTCAACACGCTAACTGTTTAAACAATATTTCAACATAGAACCTTCGCCCGGCACGTATGAAACTTATACAAACTAACGGAAACTACCTAACATACCTAAATTACGCTAAAACTAGAAAAACAAAAAAAAGACGAAATACTACCCCTAAAGCGCAAAATACGCTCTTGCTACATTTTTGTCGGCGAGTCAGTAGCGTAGACTCATGCTAAATTTTTGTCGGCGAGTCGATAGCAAGACTCATGCTAAATTTTTGTCGACGAGTCGATAGCAAGACTCATGTACCCACACTTGTTACATGTGCGGGTCATTACCACGCCCCCCCCCTTTTTTTTGCTGAAAAGAAACATAATATTATTTTAAATGGGCTGAAAATTTTATAAAAATTCGAAAATGGGCCCGAAATTTTATAAAAATTACAACAATAAAAATAATCGAATTGGCTAATGTAGAATTGATTTTTCAAAGCCGAAAACTCAAAGAATAAATGAATAAATAAAACCGAAATCGAACAAATAAATGAAATAAAAATTTACAAGTGTACAAAAAAAAATAGACTTGGAAAACGAATAAATCAAATTAAAACAAGAAATATTAACAAATAAATAAACAAATAAATAATCAAGAAAGTATTCACAAATATTAACAAGTATATACACCGATAACAAAATGACTCGGGTCGTTCCTAAAACTCGCCATTTCCCCGGCAACGGCGCCAAAAACTTGACGTGTGCGTATATATACATAATTTTGCAATGAAATTACACACGATTCGGTTTTAAATTTATAAAAGTGATTATTACTTTAACATCAAAACACACACGAAAGAGGCAAGTGTACCCCGTCATATATGTAGTAAAGTATCGGTAAGAACCAAGTATCGATCCAAGGAAATGGGCGGAGGAATAATACTAGACCTTTGTCACTAAACTACAGGTAAAAACATGAGTTGTTTGATTTTTAATAAACTAAAGTAAGCATAAACAATTACTTATAAAAACATAAATAGATTTCAAATATGAAAATAGATAAATAGCCTTGCTTAATACACAACCAAAGCATGTCAACTAAGTCGGTTTTGGCACTAGAAGCATTTGATCAATTCTCCAATTTTGAGACAATTAGTATCCCTTTCGGGAATCTTAACATGACAATCATTCGGAAAGTTAAAACGATAAACACACTTTAACCATCTAAAATTGTTCTTTAACGTGCAATTGATAAATGTCTATGAAAATCTCTTAAAAATAAGTTAGTCATCCGTTAGGAGTTTTCTAACCTCACTTAAACAAGGAAAGCGACACCGATAAACACAATGCAACCACCGAGACAAGCATAAACTAGATTAAATCACAACCGAGTTCATCTTACAAATCTTGCACATAAATTCACCAAGATAGCAATTTTGGCCTAAACTACTAACTAAGCTAACAAATCATGGCAAGAATTTATAACAACACCATTTAACCCGTTAAGGTCCTTACGTGACGGCAAGCTTTCTTGATTAACAATAATTACATTTTATTAAACCACTAACCATTTCTAGTATCATGGTGCACACATTTTAACCAAGCTAAACTAGTTAACCAAGTTTAAAGTTTACTAATACAAGATTAATTAAGCTTCATTTTTCAACTATCTTAACTAACCAAATACCAATCATCCAAGAAAATTACTTATAATCAAGAAATCAATATCAATAACAAGGTTGCAAACTAATCATCAAAGATTAACATAGAAAATACTTCCAAGTGTCATTACAAACAAAGATTAACATACTAATGGTTATAATCAAGCAAGGGATTGTTGTTATTTTGCCCAAAGGCTACAATAATACATAAACATTAATCTAAATGCTTGAAAGATTAACAAAATCATGGAAAGATTAGAAAACCAAACCATAAACAGGCATAAGATTAAGAATCCGGATAGTAATCGAGCTAAACGGGACAATGTGGCTTGAATCCGGGTGAAAGCTAACGCCTCCGGAGCCTGAAAATCGCCTGAATTGCTCTCCAAAATTCCAGAGTTACCAGCAGAATGTTTCTGCAGGTTTTTTATATAAATTCGGTTTCGCACGGTCGTGCGTCCTGTTGCACGACCGTTCACTTTAAGCAATTATTGGAGTATGGTGCAGCATACTGCATGACGTCACAGATCTTGACCAGTCGTAGGTCACGCACGGTCGTTCTTCATATCGCACGGTCGTTCGTTTCCGGGTTCTTGTTGCACGCCTAGTCGCACTGGTCGTTCAGTTCTGAGGTTTGGCTAGATCATCGGATCCGCACGGGGTGCAAGATCTGGAACGCCCGTGCATCACCGGGATGGCCTTGAATGCCTTGCACGCCGAGTTGCACGTTCGTTCAATGCCGGACTGACTTGCATTTGTCGGAGATGCACGGTCGTGCAATAGGTCGCACGACCGTTCCACACGCCCAGGTCAGTTTTCTTAACAGAATGTTCGCAGCTTCGTCGTTTTGTCCGGAAAGTCCTCGTTTTCGCTATCATCTTGTCTGGTATGCTGTTTTAGGCCTGTAAACAAAAGTGTAGATGATTAAGCATCCGAATGACGGTTTTAGGGCTGAAAACGCATAAAATAGGGGTAAAACGGGGGACTAAAATATGTGTAAATTAGCGAATATCAGAAATACACTACCATCCTGGAAAGGCAAATGTGGTGGCGGATGCTCTGAGTAGAAAAGCGGACTATGTCCCAATACGAGTAAGGTCGATGCAGCTTGTGGTGACCTCGGGTATACTAGAACGTATCCGAGAAGCGCAAGTTTGCAGTGAAAGAGGAGAACTGGAAGAAGGAAAGAATAATCGGCCAGTTAAAAGATTTGTTGGATGGAAAGAACGGGTTGAAGACTCGATCCGGAAGAATATGGGTTCCAAATACTTATGGGGTGAAGACGCTTCTACTTGATGAAGCTCATAAATCCCGATATTCTATTCATCCGGGTGCGACCAAGATGTACAATGATCTGAAACAAAACTATTGGTGGCCCGGAATGAAGAGGGATGTGGTAGAATATGTGGAGAAGTGCTTGACTTGCTTACAAGTCAAGGCGGAACACCAGAAACCATATGGAAAACTGCAACCTTTGGAGATCCCGGTTTGGAAATGGGAACATATCACTATGGACCTATTGACCAAACTACCTAAAATGATTCGGGGATTCGATGCTATATGGGTAATTGTGGATAGATTGACGAAGAGTGCACATTTTATTCCTATACGCGAAACATATACTTCGGAAAAGATGTCCGAGGTATATACAAACGAAATAGTGGCACGTCACGGAGTACCGGTATCCATTGTGTCGGATAGAGATACCCCGTTTACTTCAAATTTTTGGCGAGATTATCAAGAACAAATGGGAACGAAACTCTTCATTAGCACCGCCTACCATCCTCAGACGGATGGGCAGAGTGAAAGAACAATACAGACGCTAGAGGATATGTTACGGGCATGTATCATCGACTTCGGTGGAAGTTGGGATGTTTATCTACCTTTGGCCGAATTTTCGTATAACAATAGTCACCATTCGAGTATCGGGTTGGCACCTTACGAGATGCTATATGGTAGAAAATGCAGAACCCCGGTGTGTTGGGGTGAAGTGGGTCCGCGTGAATTGGCACGTAAAGACATAGTTCAGGCCACTAATGAGAAAATTGAAGTGGTGCGGGCCCATTTGAAAGCAGCCCAAGATAGGCAAAAGTCTTATGCCGACAAAAGATGAAGACCGATTGAATTTCAGATAGGCGACTTGGTTATGTTAAAGGTTCCCCCATGGAAGGGCGTTATCAGAATAAGAAAAATGGGGAAACTAAGCCCGAGGTTTATCGGGCCATTTAAAATCATCGAACGGGTTGGCAAGGTGGCTTATCGCCTCGAGCTACCGGAAGAGTTGAGTGGAATACATGGCACGTTCCACGTATCTCAGTTGCGAAAATGTTTAGCGGAGGAAACAACTTATATCCCTTACGATGATATCGAGGTGGATAATAGCCTGAATTATGCGGTAAGGCCATTAGAGATCCTAGATCGGAAGGTTAAGCACTTGCGAAATAAGAGAATTGATCAAGTTAAGATCAAATGGGAGCATAGGAAATGTTCGGACACTACATGGGAGTCCGAAGAGGAGATGCGACGTCTCTACCCTACACTATTCGGTACGTACTCTGGTTTCGGGGACGAAACCCTTTTAAGGGGGATGGACTTGTAACACCCCGAAAATACAAATTCTTATATTACAAATATGTTGTAAATAAATAAGTGAAACAAACTAACTGGGAACGACACTAACCTAGTTAGATGATGACTTATGAGTAGTTAAGGAGTTAAAACAAAATAAAAACGAAAGTTGAGGGGCCAAAAGTGTTTAATTTGAAACTAATATTGATAAAACAAAAAAAATTAAAACTCAAACACACTTATGTGTGCTGAGATCGAACCAGACAAAAAGGGGGGGGGGGCGACCAGGGTTCTTCAAAACCCTAATATCCACAAAACTCATAAATTGAAGGTTCAAATCTGATCCAAAACGAAATCCGAGCTAAGATTAGTGTAACGACTCACACAAAAACGTCCTAAAAACGTTCCGTAAGTATAAACCCAGACCCCTGATATAACAACTCTCATTAAAAATACTATTTCTTATTTTAATTTAACCAATAGGAAACCTTAATTGAGACACCCAAGTAATTCTGCACAAACCCTAAAATTTTCAGAACAATCAGAATCAGGATCAGGGCCCCTAAAACTCAGGGGGGGTATTCCCTACTTGACGATTATCCTAAATAACTCGTTGTCTAAATATAATTTCGAGAAACAGTTGACTCAGCTAGCCTAGTCCCACGCGTGGCAAGCCTATAAGTAATTCGTGTCTCTTACGGACCGTAACATTAATAGTCTTACGGACCGTAAGCACCCTTACGGACCGTAACATGGGGAGTCTTACGGTCCGTAAGCATGTCCAATTTTGTGTATAAATAGCAGGCCTTGGCACTTGAATTCTGATATTTGAGCGACGATCAAATTCCAAACGTACGCTGAGATATCGTCCGATTACTATCAAAATCACTAATTGTTGCGCATGTGGTTCGTTTAATTTCTGAATTCCACTGGAGGGCTTCATTCTAATTTGTCGTTTTATCCAAACTCAAATATCCTTTAGTTAGACTTGATTTTGGCACGGTGAACCGCATTATTGCTAAACAATGACTCTTAATATCGAGTCAATAAATTTTTGAAAAACTCAATTTTCTTTGGCATCCATGGTTTCTGTTATGACCATGTCCGAATTTTTTTATTTTCGTTTTGTTTAAACCAAGTTCAATTGTTTGAATTTGCTCGCATTATATATTTAATTCAAAGTTCCATACGATGAATTAAAAACCATCATATTCGAAATAATCCTAACAAGCATTTCAATTCTCTTGAACTATAACATGCTGGTGTGATCCTCGATTTCACTAAATCATTTCTATGATCACAATCACTTTGAGGTGACATTTTCACAAAATCTGAAGATTTCGCTAATCTCGGATTTAATCATTTAATTACTTATATTAAATTCACTTTGTTGATTTATTCTATACAAAGAATCTTAAAATAATCATGTGCTCAAATAATGATACCCAAATTCATATTTCGGTATATTTCTTAATAGTTATTACGACATCAATCAAGCCTTTCATGATAATTATTGCTTTAACATCTTCAATTGAAAAACATTATATAAAATTTATTTGATATGGAAACTTATATAAGTGATTACCTAAATTACAAAATAGTATTACTATATTCTTGTTAAACCATTGAGGTAAAGAATTTATATTTTTATATATAAATATATAAAAATTTATGTTGAAGTATATTCTCATTTAAATTACGTTCAGTTATTTATTATTGATAATCTTATATTAATAGTAGTAGTATTAAGATTATTTTTAAATACTAGGGTTATTATCAAAGGCAAGTATTGGATAGCCTAGCCTTAGTTAGGCATGGACTGATCACCTATGCTTAAACAAGGCAGCACTAACCAATATCCACCATGATAATGACTAGTTAATATATATAAATTAAGTTATCATACTTAATTAGTAAATTTTAATTATATGTAGAAATATTTTACATATACTTTATACTGTAAAGAGAAGTCATATTTTCATAAAACAATACAAGAATTAAAAGTACAAATAAAATTATATATCACATGTTTTGTGATAACTATGTATAGTAACACTCTAGCAAGAAAATGATCATCTAAGAATAATATGGTAGTCATCAATTACGTTGGATTAGGAGAATATTATAAAAATAGTCCTCATTTTCACTTATTTACAATATTTGTAAGTACCTTCACAATGTTATATGATTTCAAAATGAAAAATAAGTAATCACATAGAATCGACTCATTAAGTGATATATATTTACAAATATTTTATAAGTACTTTTGTACAATAAATATTTTTACACCTTTAAATTTTCATTTTAACGTTATAAATAATAGTGATTCTTTTACAAAATAATAAAATATTTTGTAAAATAATAACTTCGTTGCTCTATTTTGTAATATATATTACATAGTAAATATAAGTTATTTTACATAGTATAGTAAAATACTAAAATAATATTTATTTAAAAGTAGTGACCATTTACATATAGTAAAAATGCGTCACAAATAATATTTATATTTGATATGTAAGATACGGTTCAGACAAGTACACAAATAATATATATATATTACATTTGCTTTACAAATATAATATAATGGTTGGTCTTACCAAAACAATTTATTCTTATTTCATTTCGATCTCTAGGACATAGTATGAAAACTATGGTCACTAATAGTGTACTATCACATTGTTTCACAATTAAAACAACTTGGAACTTTAATTAATAATACACTAACTCTATTGTCTTCCGGTGTATCTTTGCAATTCACTCATCTCTACACTTTGATTTTCTAATATCATAAATATTTGACAAATCATTTTTCATACTTTTATTTCATTTGGAACCTGTCAATTCTAAGTCTTCCTCAGTTGCCAATTAAAGTAAGCTTCCTTTTAAAAGTCCTTCACATTCATTTTAAATATCTATCTTTTGGCTTGAACCTAGTCACTTTGGAAATTTATATCATTTCATCTCATTCGTTTGACAATCGATTTCTTGAACCAATTCAGTTGAACCATTGAATTCTACTTATTATACAACTTTTATTCACAAAATTTGATATTTAATCTGTGTCATTTTGTTGACTCAAATATGACATAAATCTAAAAGAAATATCATAACCCAAATATACTTGGGAGCTGGAATCTGAGATAAAGAAAAAGTATTCCAGTAAATCTCGAGGACGAGATTTTTATTAAGGTGGGGAGAATGTAACGACTCACACAAAAACGTCCTAAAAACGTTCCGTAAGTATAAACCCGGACCCCTGATATAACAACTCTCATTAAAAATACTATTTCTTATTTTAATTTAACCAATAGGAAACCTTAATTGAGACACCCAAGTAATTCTGCACAAACCCTAAAATTTTCAGAACAATCAGAATCAGGATCAGGGCCCCTAAAACTCAGGGGGGGTATTCCCTACTTGACGATTATCCTAAATAACTCGTTGTCTAAATATAATTTCGAGAAACAGTCGACTCAGCTAGCCTAGTCCCACGCGTGGCAAGCCTATAAGTAATTCGTGTCTCTTACGGACCGTAACATTAATAGTCTTACGGACCGTAAGCACCCTTACGGACCGTAACATGGGGAGTCTTACGGTCTGTAAGCATGTCCAATTTCGTAAATAAATAGCAGGCCTTGGCACTTGAATTCTGATATTTGAGCGACGATCAAATTCCAAACGTACGCTGAGATATCATCCGATTACTATCAAAATCACTAATTAGTAGGGGGTGCTGCTACGATACAGGGTATTAACTCAATCGCTGCTACGATTCAATGTCCGATCGATGGAAACTATCCGATGGATGTTTAAGTGCTGCCCACATTAGGGTGATCCTTTGTCATTCGCTGTGATTCCGACAGGATGTTGAGTGCCACCCGAACTCGGGGAATACTCTGTCCTTCGTTGTGAATCCGATGGATGTTTAAGTGATTGCATTTTGTCATTCGTTGTGAGGGTTTTAATCTCGTGAGTTATCGTAAATGCTGTATTAAGTTACCTACCTAGTTCATGTGCATTAGGTTACAAGGCTAAATCAATAGGCTAAGCTCTGCCTTTATAAATCTGCAATCTATCAAGGTTTATCTGTAGATTAAATTCTGCCATTATGAATCTGCATGATTATATTGTGAGTCATTCTCTTTTTATCAAATTACTTTCAAATCATGTTTATTTCAAAGGTTATAATTACAGTGATTAAGTTTATGTAATCACCAAGTTACAGCCGGTATGTGGGGTTTTGTATACATTACTTGATAACCGTCACTATTGGACAACGAGTTAGCCAATGAGTGATATGACCATAGTCACAGACACCATCGGGCAAAGAGGCTACCGATGGATGTTCGAGTGACAAGTACTGTGGGTAGTTGGTTTGATATCTGAAACATTGTAATCTCTCTTAATACTGTTAATTATAACAACCGAGCTGTTTTCATAAATAGAATGATTCACTCAGTATTTCCCGCTGACAAAACCTTTTTAAAACACTTTTCAGGTAATTACAGTAGATTGGAGTAAAAGATGGATACGGCACTGAAAGGCATCAAGAAGTGGCTTATTTTATTAAATTAAATAAAATTTATCTTTATTAAAGCTACCATTGTAAAACATGGGTTTATCCCATCTATTTAATAAATAAAATCCGGCGTTTTCTAAACTCTGATATTTTTCCTAACTCACGGTTCTGATGAAATTTCCGCTGCAACGTTTTCAAAATAATCACCGGTACCGCTGGGCTGTTCACGACTCCCGATTCCGTCCAGGGTGGGTCGGGGGTCGTGACAGAAGGTGGTATCAGAGCCACTGTTTTAAGCCTTTAGGTGTTGTAATAATAATATCTAAATTTATATAAAAGAGTTAGGAGATTGCTGTTAACTGGTAGCATTTAGACTTGAACTTAAGAAAAGATGCCTTAGTATTAGCTTCACGATAAGCTAAGTACTTGTGCAAATAAATATGATCGAATTTTTGGTATGCCATAAGTAATTGATAAAATAATGTCACGGGACAACTAAGTCCAGAGTCACTAGTTGAGAGAATGATCAACAGTGACATGACCAAAAGCACTAGTTGAGAGAATGATCAACAGTGTTATGATTAGAATCACTAGTTGAAAGAATGATCAACAGTGATATAACCGCAATTACTAGTTGAGAGAATGATCAACAGTAATATGACCTGAGTCACTAGTTGAAAGAATGATCAATAGTAAATTGACACTGTCACAGGAATCGTCCAGTGGTCAAAATAATAATAAGATATGTTATGGAAATACAAATTTCCTTAATTCTGAATAAAAGCCCTAATAAGATAGGCATTTTTGAAAAGATACTATTTATAGGAAATAGAAAATTTTCTCCGGCAAGACTGGGTATGATGTAGCAGACTCTCCAGTTTGTCCGGATATACTGAAGATACCTCTCCGACGAGAACCGGGTAAGAAGGTATATAATATATCAGCAAGTGACAAGATTTCCCTAAATAGTATCATGACCAGATATCTGACTAGTTTTTGAAATATAAATATGTTAAATACATTGACCTGATAGATGGTATGTTTATTTCAGCATGTGAAATATATGATTATATAGATATATATATATATCTATAAGGAATTCCAAAAGTCAATTTGGAATAAAGCACAAGCATCTGTGTCTAGAATTCTTTATTAGGAATCTCTTTTCCGATATCAAACATTATTTCGTTTGATTATCTAACTTGAGCGACAATAATAACAATAAAAACCTATTAAGTTGGGATACCATCAAAAGTATAAGAATTTCCAATACGTTATCATAAACTATTAACGCAAGTAAGAAGTATATAAAGTTGTGCTAGTGCACAAGAAAACACATGAAACTTAAATTATACGTCCACGGACGTTGAAATATATCACACACGACTTCCAAGGCAAGACCTTTGGAAAATATAATTGGGCATTATGACACCAATGCTAATTCCGTCAGTAGAAGAACTATTAAAAGAAGCACTTTGCCACACGATCCTACAAGCGACAAGAATATCACTGAGGTACGCTACAGTTTAATCAGAGTCATAAGTATTAGCACTGAAAAAGGAGTCATATACTTTTGCAAATTCCCTATTTCATTTTATTTGACATTCCCTGGTAATGTCATTTAATAACGGTTATCACTCGAAATTCCAGATAGAAGTCTTATATTTCTTTTATTGAAAATTCTGACTTCTGCATATAATAAGTTGACTTTCGCATTTTTACTTTTCCTAATGGTCATCATACCAGGAGGATTTATTTCATAATAGCGAATATTGATTCATTTCATTTCTTGGTAAATCCACACGTTACACATGCACCGTTTGTTGCGCATGTGGTTCGTTTAATTTCTGAATTCCACTGGAGGGCTTCATTCTAATTTGTCGTTTTATCCAACCTCAAATATCCTTTAGTTAGACTTGATTTTGGCACGGTGAACCGCATTATTGCTAAACAATGACTCTTAATATCGAGTCAATAAATTTTTGAAAAACTCAATTTTCTTTGGCATCCATGGTTTCTGTTATGACCATGTCCGAATTTTTTTATTTTCGTTTTGTTTAAACCAAGTTCAATTGTTTGAATTTGCTCGCATTATATATTCAATTCAAAGTTCCATACGATGAATTAAAAACCATCATATTCGAAATAATCCTAACAAGCATTTCAATTCTCTTGAACTATAACATGCTGGTGTGATCCTCGATTTCACTAAATCATTTCTATGATCACAATCACTTTGAGGTGACATTTTCACAAAATCTGAAGATTTCGCTAATCTCGGATTTAATCATTTAATTACTTATATTAAATTCACTTTGTTGATTTATTCTATACAAAGAATCTTAAAATAATCATGTGCTCAAATAATGATACCCAAATTCATATTTCGGTATATTTCTTAATAGTTATTACGACATCAATCAAGCCTTTCATGATAATTATTGCTTTAACATCTTCAATTGAAAAACATTATATAAAATTTATTTGATATGGAAACTTATATAAGTGATTACCTAAATTACAAAATAGTATTACTATAATCTTGTTAAACCATTGAGGTAAAGAATTTATATTTTTATATATAAATATATAAAAATTTATGTTGAAGTATATTCTCATTTAAATTACGTTCAGTTATTTATTATTGATAATTTTATATTAATAGTAGTAGTATTAAGATTATTTTTAAATACTAGGGTTATTATCAAAGGCAAGTATTGGATAGCCTAGCCTTAGTTAGGCATGGACTGATCACCTATGCTTAAACAAGGCAGCACTAACCAATATCCACCATGATAATGACTAGTTAATATATATAAATTAAGTTATCATACTTAATTAGTAAATTTTAATTATATGTAGAAATATTTTACATATACTTTATACTGTAAAGAGAAGTCATATTTTCATAAAACAATACAAGAATTAAAAGTACAAATAAAATTATATATCACATGTTTTGTGATAACTATGTATAGTAACACTCTAGCAAGAAAATGATCATCTAAGAATAATATGGTAGTCATCAATTACGTTGGATTAGGAGAATATTATAAAAATAGTCCTCATTTTCACTTATTTACAATATTTGTAAGTACCTTCACAATGTTATATGATTTCAAAATGAAAAATAAGTAATCACATAGAATCGACTCATTAAGTGATATATATTTACAAATATTTTATAAGTACTTTTGTACAATAAATATTTTTACACCTTTAAATTTTCATTTAACGTTATAAATAATAGTGATTCTTTTACAAAATAATAAAATATTTTGTAAAATAATAACTTCGTTGCGGTATTTTGTAATATATATTACATAGTAAATATAAGTTATTTTACATAGTATAGTAAAATACTAAAATAATATTTATTTAAAAGTAGTGACCATTTACATATAGTAAAAATGCGTCACAAATAATATTTATATTTGATATGTAAGATACGGTTCAGACAAGTACACAAATAATATATATATATTACATTTGCTTTACAAATATAATATAATGGTTGGTCTTACCAAAACAATTTATTCTTATTTCATTTCGATCTCTAGGACATAGTATGAAAACTATGGTCACTAATAGTGTACTATCACATTGTTTCACAATTAAAACAACTTGGAACTTTAATTAATAATATACTAACTCTATTGTCTTCTGGTGTATCTTTGCAATTCACTCATCTCTACACTTTGATTTTCTAATATCATAAATATTTGACAAATCATTTTTCATACTTTTATTTCATTTGGAACCTGTCAATTCTAAGTCTTCCTCAGTTGCCAATTAAAGTAAGCTTCCTTTTAAAAGTCCTTCACATTCATTTTAAATATCTATCTTTTGGCTTGAACCTAGTCACTTTGGAAATTTATATCATTTCATCTCATTCGTTTGACAATCGATTTCTTGAACCAATTCAGTTGAACCATTGAATTCTACTTATTATACAACTTTTATTCACAAAATTTGATATTTAATCTGTGTCATTTTGTTGACTCAAATATGACATAAATCTAAAAGAAATATCATAACCCAAATATACTTGGGAGCTGGAATCTGAGATAAAGAAAAAGTATTCCAGTAAATCTCGAGGACGAGATTTTTATTAAGGTGGGGAGAATGTAACGACTCACACAAAAACGTCCTAAAAACGTTCCGTAAGTATAAACCCGGACCCCTGATATAACAACTCTCATTAAAAATACTATTTCTTATTTTAATTTAACCAATAGGAAACCTTAATTGAGACACCCAAGTAATTCTGCACAAACCCTAAAATTTTCAGAACAATCAGAATCAGGATCAGGGCCCCTAAAACTCAGGGGGGGTATTCCCTACTTGACGATTATCCTAAATAACTCGTTGTCTAAATATAATTTCGAGAAACAGTCGAATCAGCTAGCCTAGTCCCACGCGTGGCAAGCCTATAAGTAATTCGTGTCTCTTACGGACCGTAACATTAATAGTCTTACGGACCGTAAGCACCCTTACGGACCGTAACATGGGGAGTCTTACGGTCCGTAAGCATGTCCAATTTCGTGTATAAATAGCAGGCCTTGGCACTTGAATTCTGATATTTGAGCGACGATCAAATTCCAAACGTACGCTGAGATATCATCCGATTACTATCAAAATCACTAATTAGTAGGGGGTGCTGCTACGATACAGGGTATTAACTCAATCGCTGCTACGATTCAATGTCCGATCGATGGAAACTAATTGATGGATGTTTAAGTGCTGCCCACATTAGGGTGATCCTTTGTCATTCGCTGTGATTCCGACAGGATGTTGAGTGCCACCCGAACTCGGGGAATACTCTGTCCTTCGTTGTGAATCCGATGGATGTTTAAGTGATTGCACTTTGTCATTCGTTGTGAGGGTTTTAATCTCGTGAGTTATCGTAAATGCTGTATTAAGTTACCTACCTAGTTCGTGTGCATTAGGTTACAAGGCTAAATCAATAGGCTAAGCTCTGCCTTTATAAATCTGCAATCCATCAAGGTTTATCTGTAGATTAAATTCTGCCATTATGAATCTGCATGATTATAATGTAAGTTATTCTCTTTTTATCAAATTACTTTCAAATCATGTTTATTTCAAAGGTTATAATTACAGTGATTAAGTTTATGTAATCACCAAGTTACAGCCGGTATGTGGGGTTTTGTATACATTACTTGATAACCGTCACTATTAGACAACGAGTTAGCCAATGAGTGATATGACCATAGTCACAGACACCATCGGGCAAAGAGGCTACCGATGGATGTTCGAGTGACAAGTACTGTGGGTAGTTGGTTTGATATCTGAAACATTGTAATCTCTCTTAATACTGATAATTATAACAACCGAGCTGTTTTCATAAATAGAATGATTCACTCAGTATTTCCCGCTGACAAAACCTTTTTAAAACACTTTTCAGGTAATTACAGTAGATTGGAGTAAAAGATGGATACGACACTGAAAGGCATCAAGAAGTGGCTTATTTTATTAAATTAAATAAAATTTATCTTTATTAAAGCTACCATTGTAAAACATGGGTTTATCCCATCTATTTAATAAATAAAATCCGGCGTTTTCTAAACTCTGATATTTTTCCTAACTCACGGTTCTGATGAAATTTCCGCTGCAACGTTTTCAAAATAATCACCGGTACCGCTGGGCTGTTCACGACTCCCGATTCCGTCCAGGGTGGGTCGGGGTCGTGACAGAAGGTGGTATCAGAGCCACTGTTTTAAGCCTTTAGGTGTTGTAATAATAATATCTAAATTTATATAAAAGAGTTAGGAGATTGCTGTTAACTGGTAGCATTTAGACTTGAACTTAAGAAAAGATGCCTTAGTATTAGCTTCACGATAAGCTAAGTACTTGTGCAAATAAATATGATGGAATTTTTGGTATGCCATAAGTAATTGATAAAGTAATGTCACGGGACAACTAAGTCCAGAGTCACTAGTTGAGAGAATGATCAACAGTGACATGACTAAAAGCACTAGTTGAGAGAATGATCAACAGTGTTATGATTAGAATCACTAGTTGAAAGAATGATCAACAGTGATATGACCGCAATTACTAGTTGAGAGAATGATCAACAGTAATATGACCTGAGTCACTAGTTGAAAGAATGATCAATAGTAAATTGACACTGTCACAGGAATCGTCCAGTGGTCAAAATAATAATAAGATATGTTATGGAAATACAAATTTCCTTAATTCTGAATAAAAGCCCTAATAAGATAGGCATTTTTGAAAAGATACTATTTATAGGAAATAGAAAATTTTCTCCGGCAAGACTGGGTATGATGTAGCAGACTCTCCAGTTTGTCCGGATATACTGAAGATACCTCTCCGGCGAGAACCGGGTAAGAAGGTATATAATATATCAGCAAGTGACAAGATTTCCCTAAATAGTATCATGAACACATTGAAGGTGATTCATGGGTTTTGTGAGAAGTTGATGAACACTAGGGTTTAGAAGGCTATTCTAGTGTAATTTGATTCATAGAAACTGAATTCTGAAAAATTTGATGTTTAATTCTATATATGATAACTCAATTAATGTTAATCGAGGCTAAGTGACAAGCCATGAACTAGAATATAAAAGATATAAAATCCCGCCCTTAAAGTGTTTGTTGAAATGCCTCAAAGAAGGTTTGAAACTGAAATTTAAAGTTAAAAACGCATAATTGTGATGTTTGGGCGAATTATGCGATATATGATTGAAAAGAGTTCTAACCGCGTCATGATTGAACTCTATAGGAAAAGATACCGGAACGTCGAGTGGACAAGCCTGTGGCGATTTGCATTTGAAGGGCGTGCTCTAAAGGTATGTAACTTAACTTGTTACATTAAGTGAATTGTTGTTAAATTATGTATAGTCGCATTGTAAAATAAAACTTGCGTTGATTATAGCGACCATGATCGTTACTTAAATTCATAAGATTAGAGTTAGCAAGAAACCGTTTGGTAGTCATCATATTGGAGGATTCCATAAGATGAGCCAACGGGTCGAATAATAGTGTAAATTGTAGTATAAGTGTTTTAATAGTTAGCCATGGCGATAACATTCATAATGTGCACAAAATGCAACATATAAATTACATCAATTGTGACATAAAACCAACCCTTTTTTAGTACTAATGTTGGAAAAAGTGTGTTTTTGTCTTCCTTTTGTATTTTCAGGATTAAAAGAGCTCAAATTAACAAAAGGAGCAAAAAGGCAGCTAAATCTAACATAAATACAAGAAAAGGAACAAACTTGGCATGCCCGACCTCCTCGACAGCATTTTCCTAAGCAAAACAAGAGAACAGAAGGCTGAACACGCCCCGTGCTCAGTGAACACGGGGGCGTGCCCAAGTGTCAGCATAAAAGACAAAGCCGTAGAAGCTTCTATTGCCCACCACGGGGTCGTGCTCAGCGGACACGGGGCCGTGGTCAACTATAAGATTCGCAGAATCCAGGCAAATCTTGATAGTACAGATACGCTTCTGCACACGGGGTCGTGCCCAGCGGACACGGGGTCGTGGTCAACTAATGCAGACAAGAGCAATTAATGAAGACATAGAAGGAGGATGGACACGGGGTCGTGCCCACTGGACACGGGGCCGTGCCCGAGCTACTGTTCAGGCTATAAATAGGGGTGCTTGGCTCATATGCAAACCATCCCTTGGCACACCACCTCTCTCACACTTCACCCACCACCCACCACCATCACAACACCATCATCCACCACCATCATCCATTGTCCATCATAGAGTGTGTGAGTCGTCTCGGGATCCAAGATTGATCGTAAGAGTTCTTGACATTCAAAGGCCATGTTTGCCTAAGTCTCTTACATCACTTGGTGAAGACAAGTGTCTAGTGTAATACTTTTTATTTTTAATCTTTTCGCACTTTTTACTTGGTTATGTATTAATGACTTTAATAACTAGTTTCTTATGTTGAAGGTGATTCTTCCTTATCGTTTGTCCGTGGTGTCTTGGCATTATTTTACTGTCTATATAAAATAATAGATTTTCACCATTCATATATCCATGGTCTATATGAAGGTATGTTGGCTACCTGGTCGGGGGTTAAGGGAACGGTTTGGTAAGAGTCTTGCCATTGTTCAGTGTATAGATCCTGCAAAGGACCTGGGTCAAATTTAGTAGGACCTCCTTCAATACCCACCGGTATTGGATGGCGGGGGTCCAAACTCTTTGATCCCCTCATATGTAAGCTACTATTAATACTTTAACCCGTCTACTTAGGACTGTATCCCTGCTGACTCAGACTACTTAGCCGAGGGTAACGTCACCTTCAAAAGAGGGGCCTACCACAATATGCATTAATAACTTAATTAATTATCTTTAAATAATCCGACCCTTTAGGATTGTATCCTTGCTGACTCAAACTACTGGGTTGAGGGTAACGTCACCTTCAAAAGAGGGGCCTACTACAATAACTAAGATAATCTCTTAAAAAGTGCAAAAGTGTGGAAATAATCAAAGGTTACACTAAACGCGAGTCGGAGCCAAGTGATTCATCTTGTCTATCTGTTCTTATTTTTATTTTATTTTTCAGCATTTTAGTTAGTTTTTATTTTTCTTGTTTAAAACCTTTTTTCTAAATTTTTGATTTGATTAGACGTTGAGGATAAACCGGTACTAAAAGCTCTTGTGTCCTTGGACGACCTCGGTATCTTGCCAACACTATACTACGCTCACGATGGGTGCACTTGCCCATATGTGTGTTTGGTGTTAGTAAAATATCGTGTTTTATAAATTTAAAACTTGACTAACGTGTAAAAAGGGCTTAAAATATACTTAATTCCATATACACACCAACCCGCATCAAGTTTTTGGCGCCGTTGCCGGGGACACAAGGATTTTAAGAAAGTTAAGAATCAGCGGCCTAATCATTTTTTCTAATTTTTCTGTTTTTTTTAGATTTTTCGTAGTTTTTCAGTTTCTGCAGACGCTCAGCACGGGCCGTGCCTGGTCGGACACGGGCCGTGCCTGGTCGGACACGGGCCGTGCCTGGTCGGACACGGGCCGTGCCCAGCATTGTTACTGGCAGTTTTTATTTTCCGAGTTACGGAGAGCTGAGCACGGGGTCGTGTCGGTGCAATACGGGGCCATGTCCAACTCCCCAGTAACAGGGATCCGGAAAGCAATCACTGTATCTCCGACCACGGGCCGTGTTCACCTGAACACGGGGCCGCGGTGAACCTTCTGACCAATGTTCTTTTCTGTTTTTATTGCAGGACTTGGGACCCAGGCGCCACATTTGAACTTCCTACGTAGTGTATGAGCTCTAGTTCTAGTAGAGACATAAAAGAACCTCTAGAAGAACCCGAACGCTTTCTCAGAAAAAGACTTAAAGCTAAAAACCAAGAGAAAGTTTCGGGGGATCCACTTCCAATGGCGGACCAACGTACCCTCATGGATTACCTACGCCCCACCATAGGTAATCTCGGCGCCGCTATCAATGCATCGAATGTCGAAGCCAACAACTTCGAACTTCGGCCACATTTGATACAAATGCTTCAAAACTCCGCAACCTTCCATGGACTTGCGGACGAGGATCCTCATCTACATATCACTAATTTCTTAGAAATATGTGATACTTTTCGGATCAATGGAGCATCAAACAACGCCATCCGCCTTCGTATGTTTCCATTTTCACTAAAAGACCGAGCTAAGGCTTGGCTCAACACCCTCCCAGTTGGCTCGGTAAACACCTGGGATGAACTAGCCCAAAAGTTTCTATATAAGTATTTCCCTCCTACTAAAACGGCTAAATTAATGACCGAAATTAATACATATTCAGAAGAGGATGGGGAATCCTTGTATGAAATTTGGGAAAGGTTCAAGGAGCTACTAAGAAAGTGTCCTCATCACGGTCTTGCGGTATGGCAACAAGTCTCCACTTTCTACAATGGGTTGTTGCCACACACAAGACAAACACTTGATTCTAGCTCCGGGGGACTTCTAGGTAATCGTCGCCCAAATGAAATATATAATCAAATTGAGGAAATTGCTCAAACCAATTTTCAATGGCACACTCCCCGAGGCAATAAATCTATTGGCCCGGGCGCCCATAAGTTGATGAAAGCACTTCTTTACAAGCCCAAATTGAGGCCCTTTCTTCAAAAATCAAAAAGTTAGAAATGGCAAAAACGGTCTCGGTTATGGCTTGTGAGGGGTGTGGTGGAACACATGAAAATTGGAGTTGTATGAAAGAATTAGATGATCAAACAGAAACGGTAAACTACATTGATAATCGACCTAGGCCGTCGGGTCCTCCAACGGGTACCTACAACCAAGGATGGCGTAACCACCCTAACCTTGGTTGGAAAGATCCCGGCAATAGTAGTAACCAACAAAATCAACGAACTAACTTTCAACAACCACAAAATTTTTCTCAACAACAAGGTGGACGAGAAAGGCTTGAAGATACTGTATCTCGCCTCATCTCCGACACCGAAAAGAAAAACTCGGATCGATTTCAGCAATTGGAATCGAATTTCAGAAATCAACAACCTAGCATTCAAAACATTGAAAAACAATTAAATCAAATAGCTCAAAATTTCTCCGAGAGACCACAAGGCGCGTTACCGAGTAATACCGAAACCAACCCAAAAGCGCAAGTACATCTCATCACATTGAGAAACCGAACCGTGGGTCCCGAGGAGGCTCCATTACCGCCAGCTGAAAGAAGCCAATCCAGCCATACCACAACTCCACTCACGTCCCAACCAGAAAAGGCTTCTCCACCAAACCAAGATCCCACTAAGACTCCTCCGGTTCCATACCCCGGTCGGTTAATTCATCAAAAGACCGATGAGCAATTCGCAAAGTTCGAAAATTTACTAAAACAATTGCATGTTAATATTCCATTTATCGAAGTCCTAACCCAAATGCCTAAATATTCAAAATTTATGAGGGACTTCCTCACTCATAAAAGGAAAATTGAATCATTGCAATTAGTTAACTTAGGCGAAGAATACTCTGCCTTACTACTCAACAAACTCCCGTAAAAGAAGATTGATCCTGGAAGCTTCACGATTCCTTGCTCAATTGGGGGATCCCCCATTAGCAATGCGCTAGCCGATCTTGGGGCTAGCATCAACCTCATGCCCGCCTCAATGTTCAAATGACTCGGCCTAGGAAAAACGAGCCCTACAAAGATGAGCATACAACTTGCCGACAGATCCGTCAAACATCCACAAGGTGTCATCGAGAATCTATTGGTCAAAGTCGACAATTTCGTCTTCCCAGCCAACTTTGTCATACTAGACATGGAAGAAGACACCGAAGTCCCTCTCATCTTAGGGAGGCCATTTCTAGCCACAACCCAAGCAGTGGTAGACATGAATGACGGAACATTAACATTGAAGTTTGGGGACGAGGAAGTGAAGTTTGGAGTTGGAAAAAGAGTAGAAGACAAAGACCCGGTCAACTACATGAAGGTCATAGACTCAAGCTTGGATGACGCTCTCCGATGGTGTAGCATGGGATGCAAAACATCCCACTTGGGTATCATATGACCAGGCTTCGGGTCTAGCCAAGGACCCTTATAAACGTGGCGCACCACGGAGGCATTCCGTTGAACTATCCTTAGTTTAGTTTAGAATAATTTTTATGTTTTCTAGTTTAGTTTTAATTTTCAGGAATAAAACACACTCGGGATGGTGAAGGATAACAAGGGAAACTTGAACCAGCACCCCATGCACGAAAACAGAGCCATCCGACAAAAATTTTCTTCATTACAGCAAGTTCAGCACGGGCCGTGTCCGCCCAACACGGCCCCGTGCTGCACAATCTGCAGGAAATTGCCCAGTTCAGGTAACTGGACACGGGGCGTGTTCACCCAACACGCCCCCGTGCCCAGGCTTCTGTTTCTTTTTGATAATTTCTGTTACTGGCGATCTGAACACGGGGCCATGCCCGGACACCACGGGGCCGTGTCCAGACGCCCAGTAACATAAAATTTTGCTTTTTCACACCTTTTTACACATTCAATCAACCTAAAAACTTATTTTTGGGACACATTGAGGACAATGTGTAATTTAAGTGTGGGGGGATGCTAAAGCTTTGAATCTCGCAAGTCCTAATCACAAGCCTTACACAAAACTCTATTGGAACCGCTAATCACCCCAATTTTTTTCAAAAATTTTCATTTTTTTTACTTGTCTAGGTTTAACTTGGGAAATTCAAGTTCTAAAAATGTTATATTTTTACAAATTTACAACCGATAGCGTCGTGATAAAAAGAACCAACATAAGAAAATTATGAAAAGGCATGACAAGCTTAGTTAAAATTTGATTATATATACTTGATCACATAAAAATCCATTCCCACAAAAGTGAGTTTTGAGCCTTTATTGAGCATACAAATACATATCTTTAAACTAAATGCTCATTTTTCGTTTCTTGTGTGAATAGCCGCTTGGTTCTTACAACTCTAGAACTTGCCACGATGATACATTCCCGGTCCTTACCATCTTAAACCCAAGTAAGTAAATGATGGAGGCATTAGGACTAACCCTTTTTATTTCTACACCATTATTTTTCTTTTTTTACCACCTACCCAAAATCCCCTAGTTAACCCCTTTGAGCCTAAACCTTTTCATTTCTTAACCCAAACCAAACACCCTTTCACCCACCAAAACCCTTTTTATTTTTAACCCTTTGTTTTAGTAACAAGCTCGGTTTTTCTAATGACTTTTTCAAAAAAAAAATGTTGATGATGAAGCAAAAGAAATAAACAAGCAAGTTCATCAAAAATAACTTTGTTTGAATAATAGCTTCATCAAAATAAAAAGTGCAAAAATATAAAGTCTTACGAAAAACCGATGTTTTTTACGCTTTTCGCCCTTTTCTACTAACCACTAACCCAACCACCTACCTTTAACCCAAGCCTAACCCTTCACCCAAAAGTCCTCTTGATATTTACAAAGGTTTATAGTTAAAAAGGAGGAGGATTGATTGCTTGGCAAGCCTATGGTAGGAGTAAGTTCCATGCCGCTCTCGAGTGATTCACTAAAATACATCTTCGGCCGAGTGTTGAGTGATCCCCCGTGAGGTATGTGAACTTGTATATAAATGTAATTTTAAAGAGGCATGTTATGCCCTAATAAGTAATTTATCTTATGAAAAGTTTTAAATAAATCATGACGAATAGGATTGTAAATAAATAAAAATAAAACTTAATAAATAATCTTGGAAATCCCAACACTCTATGACAAGCCCAAAAACGTTCTCTTCTGCCCATTCCATTTGGGAGTGTAAAGCCACATTATAAAGAGTTTTGCTTGAGGACAAGCAAAGATTCAAGTGTGGGGGTATTTGATGTGCACAAAATGCAACATATAAATTACATCAATTGTGGCATAAAACTAACCCTTTTTTAGTACTAATGTTGGAAAAAGTGTGTTTTTGTCTTCCTTTTGTATTTTCAGGATTAAAAGAGCTCAAATTAACAAAAGAAGCAAAAAGGCAGCTAAATCTAACATAAATACAAGAAAAGGAACAAACGTGGCATGCCCGACCTCCTCGACAGCATTTTCCCAAGCAAAACAAGAGAACAGAAGGCTGAACACGCCCCGTGCTCAGTGAACACGGGGGCGTGCCCAAGTGTCAGCATAAAAGACAAAGTTGTAGAAGCTTCTATTGCCCACCACGGGGCCGTGCTCAGCAGACACGGGGCCGTGGTCAACTATAAGATTCGCAGAATCCAGGGAAATCTTGATAGTACAGATACGCTTCTGCACACGGGGTCGTGCCCAGCGGACACGGGGTCGTGGTCAACTAATGCAGACAAGAGCAATTAATGAAGACATAGAAGGAGGATGGACACGGGGCCGTGCCCACTGGACACGGGGCCGTGCCCGAGCTACTGTTCAGGCTATAAATAGGGGTGCTTGGCTCATATGCAAACCATCCCTTGGCACACCACCTCTCTCACACTTCACCCACCACCCACCACCATTATCCACCACCATCATCCATTGTCCATCATAGAGTATGTGAGTCATCTCGGGATCCAAGATTGATCGAAAGAGTTCTTGACAATCAAAGGCCATGTTTGCCTAAGTCTCTTACATCACTTGGTGAAGACAAGTGTCTAGTGTAATACTTTTTATTTTTAATCTTTTCGCACTTTTTACTTGGTTATGTATTAATGACTTTAATAACTAGTTTCTTATGTTGAAGGTGATTCTTCCTTATCGTTTGTCCGTGGTGTCTTGGGATTATTTTACTGTCTATATAAAATAATAGATTTTCACCATTCATATCTCCACGGTCTATATGGAGCCTAGGATTCGAGTTACAGGAACAAGGGCTAAACAAACCACCTAAGAATGTAATCATCGAGCGAAAACACTTGAGTATGTTGGCTACCTGGTCGGGGGTTAAGGGAACGGTTTGGTAAGAGTCTTGCCATTGTTCAGTGTATAGATCCTGCAAAGGACCTGGGTCAAATTTAGTAGGACCTCCTTCAATACCCACCGGTATTGGATGGCGGGGGTCCAAACTCTTTGATCCCCTCATATGTAAGCTACTATTAATACTTTAACCCGGCTACTTAGGACTGTATCCCTGCTGACTCAGACTACTTAGCCGAGGGTAACGTCACATTCAAAAGAGGGGCCTACCACAATATGCATTAATTACTTAATTAATTATCTTTAAATAATCCGACCCTTTAGGATTGTATCCTTGCTGACTCAAACTACTGGTTGAGGGTAACGTCACCTTCAAAAGAGGGGCCTACTACAATAACTAAGATAATCTCTTAAAAAGTGCAAAAGTGCGGAAATAATCAAAGGTTACACTAAACACGAGTCGGAGCCAAGTGATTCATCTTGTCTATCTGTTCTTATTTTTATTTTATTTTTCATCATTTTAGTTAGTTTTTATTTTTCTTGTTTAAAACCTTTTTTCTAAATTTTTAATTTGCTTAGACGTTGAGGATAAACCGGTACTAAAAGCTCTTGTGTCCTTGGACGACCTCGGTATCTTGCCAACACTATACTACACTCACGATGGGTGCACCTGCCCATATGTGTGTTTGGTGTTAGTAAAATATCGTATTTTATAAATTTAAAACTTGACTAACGTGTAAAAAGGGCTTAAAATATACTTAATTCCATATACACACCAACCCGCATCAATTCACAAGAGCATTAAACCATGGAATTGGTAAGGAAATGCGGGTGATGATAAGTCCCGGATGATGGGTATAAGGCGCCATAGGCTTACTAGTGAAACGATAGTAAAATGGGTGTAGTTAGAATGGGTCGAATAATTGCATATTGATTTTTAGTCGATGGGTCCGTAAACTCAATTTTTGATATGATAATCATTATAGACGCGTCGGTAATTAAATTACAGTCGTGTAGGAAAAAGAATCACTTAAAACGGACCTACGGCTCAAAAGTTATGACCATTTGAAGTTTTAACTTGGAAATTTCGGAGCTGGCAGCAAATGCAGGACAACAACCTGCATCTGCTGGAAAACCGTTCCCCCCGTGCCACGCTACAGGACCACAAGGGTCTGGCGCAACACGCGACGGAGCCGACTTCGAATTTTATGTTATTTTTCATAATTTGATGCAGGAATTTGTTTATACACCCTCTATAAATGTCAAAACTAACATTTTAAGTGGTTTTGACCTTAGGTAACAAAGGGGACTTTCCGGATGGCGATCGAGCATGTTTTGAAGAACCGAACACAACTTTGCTAGCTTCCGCGTTAACTTAATCTATGTCCAAACAATGTTTTGATGTAAACAAAATTACTAATCATGTCATGAATATCTAAACTAGTTGTAGATGGCCAGTAGTGGGCTACCTTAAACTTTGATTTTGATTTTGATTTTGTTAAGGAGTAATGTACTTTTTATATATAAAATCATGCATCTTTGATTAAATTTAAACTAGAATTATAGACGGTTGCTAAATTCATCCACCATGTGGACCGTTTAGATATTTCATGGTCTTGATAGACGCATCCAGCAGATGGTCTTATGTCTCTTTATTATCAACTCGTAATGTTGCCTTTGCAAAATTTCTTGCTCAAATTATCAAACTACAAGCACATTTCCCTGATTACACTGTTAAAAGGATGAGACTTGATAATGCTGGTGAATTTATATCACATGCTTTTAATGATTATTGCATGTCTGTGGGAATTGTTGTCGAACACCCTGTTGCTCATGTACACACACAAAATGGCTTAGCTGAATCATTGATCAAACGTTTCCAGCTAATCGCTAGACCATTAATCATGAGAACAAAACTTCCTATGTCGGTTTGGGGTCATGCAATTTTACATGCTGGATCGCTGATTCGTGTGAGACCAAGTGCAAATCATAAGTACTCCCCACTACAACTTGTTTCTGGCCATGAGCCAGACATTTTCCACCTTAAAACTTCTGGGTGTGCATTGTATGTTCCTATGCACCACCACAACGCACAAAAAATGGGACCTCAAAGAAGGTTGGGAATATATGTTGGATATGAAACAGCCTCCATCATACGATATCTTGAACCTTTAACAAGTGACGTATTTAAAGCACGTTTTGATGACTGCCGTTTTAATGAGGCAATGTTCCCAGCATTAGGGGGAGAAAATAAAAAAAGAGAAAATGATGTCTCATGGTGTGTGCCTTCATTGTCTCATCTTGATCCAAGAATAAAATAATGTGAGACAGAGGTTCAAAGATAATACACTTGCAAGACATTGCAAATCAATTGCCTGATGCTTTTACTGATACAAACAGAGTTACTAAATCTCATATACCAGCTGCTAATGCTCCAGCTCGAGTTGAGATCTTAAGTAAGGCAATAGATAATAAGATAGCTCATGAATCTCAAAAACGTTTGAAACGTGGAAGGCCAATCGGTTCAAAAGATAAGAATCCTCGAAAAAGAAAAGTACTTGTAAAGGAAATTGACCACAAAGAGAATGATCTTGATAAAACAATAAATACCGAAACCTCTCATGAGGAAGATGTTGACGATACTAACAAAGAGATATCAATAAACTATGGTCATACACATACCATATGGAACCGATATGAAATGGAAAATATTGATGAGATATTTTCTTATTCTATAGCAAGTGACATCATGGGTGGAGATGATGATCCTGAACCAAAATCTGTCAATGATTGTCAAAATAGACATGACTGGGATAAATGGAAAGGCGCTATGCAAGCTGAATTAGATCACTCAACAAACGAAATGTTTTTGGGTGTATTGTTGTTACACCTAAGGCTGTAAAGCCTGTAGGGTATAAATGGGTTTTCGTACGAAATGAGAAAAATGAGGTTACAAGATATAAAGCAAGACCTGTAGCTCAAGGTTTTTCACAAGGGCCAGGGATTGACTATGAAGAAACATATTCTCCCGTTATGGATGCAATAACCTTTAGATACTTAATCAGCTTAGCAGTTTCAAAAAAGTTAGAAATGCGTCTTATGGATGTTGTTACAGCTTACTTGTATGGACCACTTGATAGTGACATCTATATGAAAGTTCCTGAAGGATTTAAACTCCCTGAAGCGTTAAGTTCAAAACCCAAAGAAATGTATTCGATCAAATTACAAAGATCTTTATATGGGTTGAAACAATCTGGAAGGATGTGGTACAATCATTTGAGCGACTATTTGACAAGTAAAGGTTATACAAATAATCTTATCTGTCCATGTGTCTTTATTAAGAAGACAACATCAGGATATGCGATCATAGCTCTATATGTTGATGACCTAAATATAATTGGGACGCAAAAAGAAATTCATGAAGCAATTATTCTTTTAAAGAAAGAATTTGAAATGAAAGACCTTGGAAAAACCAAATATTGTCTTGGTTTACAAATTGAACATATGAGCAATGGAATACTTGTGCATCAAACGAATTATACTTAAAAGCTGTTGAAACGTTTCAATATGGACAAGGCAAATCCTTTAAGCACTCCAATGGTCGTTAGATCACTTAATGTCGAAAATGATCCATTTCGTTCTTGTGAGGACAACGAAGAAGTTCTTGGTCCAGAAGTACCATACCTCAGTGCAATTGGAGCACTTATGTATCTTACCAATTGTACAAGACCTGACATTTCTTTTGCAGTGAACTTGTTGGCAAGATTTAGTTCAGCTCCTACTAAAAGGCACTGGAATGGGATTAAACATATTTTTCGATATCTTCGAGGTACTGTTGATTTAGGTTTGTTTTATCCCAACGATTCAAAAGAAGGGTTAGTTGGTTATGCAGATGCAGGTTATTTATCTGATCCTCATAAAGCAAAATCTCAAACTGGATATGTATTTATGAACGGAGGAACTGCGATTTCATGGCGTTCTCAGAAACAAACACTTGTCGCAACATCCTCAAATCATGCTGAAGTCATTGCACTACATGAAGCTTCAAGAGAATGTGTATGGCTAAGATCTATGTCACAACACATAGTGACTTCTTGTGGGCTAGAGAAAGATCGAAGTCCAACTCCTATCCATGAAGATAATGCCGCTTGTGTCTCTCAGATGAAAGAAGGGTATATCAAAAGTGACAGAACAAAACATATACCACCAAGATTCTTTGCATATACTCGGGACCTTATTAAAGACAATCAGGTCGAGATGAGATATGTCCAATCCAGCAACAATTCAGCCGATCTTTTCACAAAAGCACTACCTACAGCAACTTTCAGGAAACATGTTCATGACATTGGCATGCGTCATGTACGGAGAATGTGATTCCTTACAAATTGCAAACTTGAGGGGGAGCTATAGACTGCACTCTTTTTCCCTTAGCTAAGGTTTTTTCCCCTTGGGTTTTTCTTTAGCAAGGTTTTTAATGAGGCAGTACTTAAAGACCCCGAAGTTTGCAAGTGGATGAACTCTTTGTCAAACTTAGGGATAGCTTTGTCTACTAAATAGTTAATCTTGTCTACCAAATAGTTAACATTGTCTTCCAAATAGTTAATCTTTTTGTAGTATAAATACTAGCTCAAGGTAGAAGAGAAAATGCACCTCATGTATACACTTTCATAAGTTATACAATTTTCTTCTTCTTTCTCTTATAACATTTCTAAAGTTATTAAAGTTTTAGCAATAATCTTGTGTTAATTATTGTTATATTATAACACGTCCTAACATGTTAGGCTAATTTGTCTCCAGCTACAACTACACAACATCCAACATAAAAAACTTCTTAAAATAGGATATTATCTTAAAAGATAATGAAATGCAACAAACCCCTAAAAACGTAAATATTCAAAACTTGTTGTGCTTTATTTTTTTTCACTAGGTTAGAACCCCGTGTATTACACAGGTTGAATACACGTAATTTTATATAGTAAGTATAATAAAAAGTTACATCTTTAAAAAACCTGTGTATTGAACGTGTTGAATAAATATGTGTATTACACATTTTGAATAAATATAATGTAATCGCATAACACATACATTCGTTAAAATATGTTTTTAAAAAATGAATTTCAATGTACTATTTACTTATTATAACATTTTACTTTATTTTTTATTCATTATTAGGTTAGTCACTTGTGTATTACACGTGGTATAACATTTTACTATGTCCGTTTTTAATTATTAGGTTATAAGCTTGTGTATTACATGTGGTTATATCAAAGCTGGAAACATAAGACATAAGTGGAAAAATAAAATAAAAGGCTATTAATTAATGGCAAAAATAAAAGAAACGATTAAGAAAAAAAAAACATTAAATAAATAAATAAAAGATAAATTAAAAATTATGATTTAACTATATACTATATCATAAAAGAAAGAAGCAGGATAATTATGATTTACTATTATTACTTATTGAAAACAACAAAATATTATATTTAGATATCATCTAATATATATTAATTATAGAAAAATAGATTATCTGATATATTATGTATAAAAAACGTTAAAGTACTTAGATATATAATTTTATCTATGCATATTTTTGTTTATAACCATACAGCGTCCATTAATTATTGTGATACATATTTTCTAATAACATGCTAACAGATTATTAGATAGAACTGAATTTGAAAAAAAATAAGTAGGGATAAATGAAGAAATAATATTAATTTATTATTTAATTAGTATAAGATAAGTATAAAAAAAGGCGAAAAAACAAAAAATTAGAAGGCTCCAATGAATGACACGTGTCACACATTGGTTTCTTTTATTATATGTATAGATTTTTTTATTATAAAAAGTAGAGTAAACTGCCGAAATGGTCGCTGAGGTTTAGTCACTTTAGTCCAAAACTCAAACATTTTGAATCTGGGCCCCTGTGGTTTCAATTTTGTTGTCATTTTCATCCAAAATCAAAATCTGGTCAGACATTTCAGTCAACATTCAGTTTTTTTCCCTCCCTTTTAATAAAGGGCAAAATGGTCTTTGAACGTTTTATTAAAAAATCTGATAATTTTGCCCTTTATTAAAAGGGAGGAAAAGACAAAAAAGGCTGGATGTTAACTGAAAAAATTGACCAGATTTTGTTTTTGAATGAAAAGGACAACTAAATTGAAACTACATAGGATCCGGATTCAAAAAGTTTGAGTTTTGAACTAAAGTGATAAAAGTGACCAAATCTCAGGGACTATTTTAGTAGTTTACTCTAAAAAATAACAAAAGAGTAATAAAAAATTAAAAAAATTATTCATTAAGTAATTAGGGTTACGGTGGGCGGCTAGAAGGAGTAGAAAAGTCTACAATACAAGCACCGTGACCTTGATGAGTCAAACGCCAACCTAGCACACTTTTACTCTTTTTCTCATATGCATTTTGAACCATACAATTATACCAACGTGTCCTGAAAAAAATGTAACAAAAACAGATATTTATTTATTGCTTTCTGCACCATACAATAACAAATCACACGTGAAGTGTACTTCTACTTCCACCCACCCATCTCTAATCGTTATTTAACCAACTTTTCATCAATCAAATCTCCTAAAACACATTAATATTATCAAACATGATGATGAGAAGCTCATCAACACCAGTTCTTGGATCCCTGTTATCACCAGAGATTAATCCCAACAACCACCACCACCATGCAGACATCACCACCACCTTTCATCCATACAAAATTTCACCAATTCACAAATTCTCATTTAACCAAACACTTTCATGTAACTCATCTCCCATTTCACCGGCTTTCCGTAACAACGCTGGCATTCGCCGCGCCCAGTCGGATGGGAACTTGGAGAGTTTGATGAGTTCTAGAGACAATGATAATGATAATGAGGATGATGGTGATTTTAGTTTTTTTCATCCACCCAAGAAAGTTTCTCATAGATGTTTGTTGGAAACAATCCCATCTATGTCTTTTCATAATTCAAGATTTAGATCAGATGGTGATGATGAAAGTGATGAACAAGAAGAAGAGGATGAAGGGTTTTGTGGGTTTAATGTGGAGAATAAGGTTTTGAGTTTGAATAAGCAAATGGGGTTTGGGAATTTGGAAATGAAAGGTGGTGTAGGAGAGAGTGGGACTCAGATGTATCTTGCAAAAGGGTTGGGTGTTGATGCAGGGTTTGGATCTTTGGATGGTGGTGGTGCGGGCCGTGGTGGTCGGAGTCTTTCTCGTGTCGGTGGAGAAGGAGATGGCGGCGGCGGTGGTGATGACCAGGATGTGGAGGAGCATTACCGGAAGATGGTGAATGAATGTCCTGGAAATCCTTTGTTACTAGGGAACTATGCCCAATTTCTATATCAGGTACTTTTTGAAACTTACAATTGTAATATAGTATTTTTTTTTTTTAAGATTCTATATGTTAGTAATTAGGGAAATTTCGTTTTAGAACTAATGATATGTTTAGATCTTGTACATAGCGCGTAGAAAATAATTAGGAGTAAATTGTGTTGGGTTAATCGGTTTCGTTTACGGGTCACGGGTCGGTACGTTATCGGGTCACGGTTTAAAAGATTACGGGTCAAAGTTTCATGGCTCGTTTGGAAGGGTCAAAACAGTTTGCACTTAAAGATGTGGTCAAAAAAAGTTGACCGAGTTTTATGGAACGGCATGTGGACTTGGTGAACAAGGGATTGTTGAAATCTGTAGCTAAAATAGAGGAGTAGTTGGTCATATTTAGCATGTGTTTTTTAGCTTTGTTTATTATAAATAGTAGTATTTAGTTCATTTGTAATGTACCCAATTTTAATTGAATACAGAAGCTCTCGCCTTCCTTCTTTTCACTGTCACTACAGATACATATCACCTACTTAGCGAGTTTGAGTGTGTGAGTAGTGGGGCCTGAACCAACAAATTGCGCGTCTATGTATTACATTCAAAGAAATATGTACAGATTCATTATTAGGTTCTCGCAGTTTTCAACGTATTATAGGTTTTGAAATAAAGATGCCATTGATCATGTTATGTTACACTAACTAGGCTACATATGAAATTAAAACCGGGTTAATTTCCTTTTTGTAATACAAGTTAGAACTTTTTTTTGGCAGTCAAAGCAAGATCTGAAAGGAGCAGAAGAATACTACTCTAGGGCTATTCTAGCGGATCCTAACGATGGTGAAATTCTTTCGCAATACGCAAAATTATTATGGGAGCTTCATCACGACAAAGAAAGAGCGACAGCTTACTTTGAGAGAGCAGTACAAGTAGCTTCTGAAGACAGGCAAGTGATTATTATATACAAGTGATTTTGTTGCTGAAAATTCATAATCTAACTTGAGTTTTCTTCAGTCATGTTCACGCAGCGTATGCTAGTTTCTTATGGGAAGCAGAAGGGGAGGAAGATGAGGAAGAAGAAGGGTGTTATAGTAATCTCCTACCACTCTTCAACAACGGATCAATGGCTTCTGCTGCAACTGTTTAAGCTTCAAGATGATGACATTGATTATCAAAGCAGAATTGGACTAGGAATATAGGGGTGGTTACAAAATATGTAACATATTCTTTAGTAGAAGTCATGGCAACCTATATATTGTTAGCTGAATAAAGTATCAAATTGTAATGCTTTAGTTATATCAAGCAGCCTCAAGAGCAGAATCATGAACATGATTAGAAGGCTTCTTCAGACTATTTGGTATATATGCTACAATATATTCATTTTAACCACGTCGAATATGAGGACGTTAATCTTGAATTTAGGAGATAATTATCAAACAGGTTATAGATAATTGTCGCTGAATTATTTATTCAGTCTTTATATATCTAACTTAGGTATAATTGTTAGTTTTAATTAATATGGTTAATCCAGGAGTTATTTATTTAAATAAATAGAGTTTGAGTTGGTTAGGTCTAATGAGTTTAGTATAAATAGATTGTCAGGGTTATTGTATTTGTGCACCTTCATCGATAAATAAAAAGAGTCGAACAAGTTCGTTCACACAGTGTTTTTGTGTTTGATCAAGGGTCTGATTTCCAAGGGAATATGTTTAACAACAATGTTATCTATGTACGTAGTCAAAGGTGAGTGCATGGTTCACTCACGCAAGGTGAGGTGTTTCAAACAGACGCAAGGTGACCTTCGTGAGGAGAGATGAGTGCCTTGCTTCTGTCCAGGCGCAAAGCTGGACTGAACCAGCTGCTACATACCGGCCTTAAATGACCTTATCATGTCAAAATCAGACTGAGCCGTTAAAAATGAACTAAACACGCCTGGTATATTTAGCCACATGTTGTTGGCCCGAACTTGGATCTTGATCTCTAAATGAGCGTGAATAACTTTGAATAACAACAACTTGAATAACTTGATGATAACCGAATGTATACAATATCGAATTGAGAGTATATACAATTGATTTCGAATGTAATGAACTAATATAAATGAATCTAACTATCCCTATTTATAGTTTCCTACGGGTACGAGTGAATAGACGCGTCTCTTCGTGAATGGACACGTCTCTTGGATATGTGGTTGAGATTGGATCTTGAAGTGGTGTGTTGATTCTCGTCCGCATGATCAACAGTCGCGTCCCTTGATGTTTGCCCTTGTATTGATTCCGAAATGGTGTGTGTAGGAGACATACCCATTCGGTTAGTGAGGGTAGTTTCAAACTTCCATCTTGTCAACTTTGGTCCTCGTACTTTGTAACCGCTACTTAATAATAATTCTAACTATCTAATGATGTTAAGAGATTAACCGGTTTCATTCACCCCCTTAATCTCGAACATCCATGAGTTGCTTTAAATCTTGAATTCCGAGCAGTTCCCTCATTGTAGCAAACTTGATCCTTGCTAGTGCCTTTGTTAGTATGTCTGCTCGTTGTAGTTCTCCACTTATGTGTTCCACAGTGATATCTTCGTTTTCCACACATTCTCTTATGAAGTGATAGCGTGTGTCAATGTGCTTGCTTCTTCCATGAAAGACTGGATTTCTCATAAGTGCTATTGCTGAAACATTATCTACTCTGAGTGTTATCTTCTCTTCCTTCCAGCCTGTGATTTCACTTAATAATCTTTTAAGCCATAGTGCTTGACATGCTGCTGCAGTGGCTGCCATGAATTCTGATTCACATGATGATAGTGCCACTGTCTGTTGCTTTTGTGTACACCAGGTTATGGGTGATTCTCCAAAGTAGAATACTAGACCAGTTGTTCCTTTTCCTTTGTCTGTATTAACTCCAAAACTACTGTCACTATAACCTGTGATCTTACATCCTCCTTGTCTTCTGTAGATGATT